>OUQQ01000506.1:0-15222 GCA_900404475.1 Spongospora subterranea | reverse complement strand
TACGACCATACCGAATGGGACCTGCCCCCACCCGATTACATTGCCTATCCAGAGTTTCGAGTTTACTGCAAGCAGCTCACTCTTCCACATTCATTATGGCCATGTGGTCAGACCCAGGCCAGCCTACCAGCAGTTACATGAGGAACCTTGTCGTATAAGAAGCTGAGCTTTGCGGTTGGGACAACGTCCGGAAGCATATGGTCGAGCGATGGGTGTGCTAACAGACCCAACTCTTCGTCAGGGCCAAGATCGGCGACTCCCGAAAAGTTTGTCTGGAATCGAGTGGATTTCGGAGCCTTCATCAACCAAATAAGCCTAATCGCCATCCTGCCAGCCAATAGCAACTGGCCAGATACCGACCGAGTCAGCTATGCCATCAGTCTACTGATGGGGCTGGCGCTGGACTACATTAGATATTGGTAGGCTTATCACCGGTCGTGGTAAATATGTGAATGCGCTTTTCAATCGCATGAAAGCCACTCCAGATTTTTTCTGCAATAGAGCGATTTGCCATAAACAATTGCAGCACGAAGCTGATGGGCATGTATAGACAAGGAATCTTGTTTGCGCTGCCGCAGCTCTGACAGGCTGTTTTGCCAATACATCGACCAACACGCCCGCAACTTCAATTGTTGAATTGTAAATCGAAATCGTAGCAAAGATGTGTAATCGTCTAGACCCACATGGAGTCTTTCCGATGACGGGATAAGAAGATTGAAGGGCGTTTTGAAACGAAGCGATTTGTTTCGAAATAACTACCCGCCAATTTTTGCTCTCATAAGCAGATTTGACCAAACATGGCAGATTGAATGTCCCATTCTGTCCTAAGACGTTGCCGTCGACAAGCAGCCAAAACGTTATGCAGCATGTAGTAGAACAACGCACCTATCAAGTGCAGAATTAAATTACAACAGGAAGTTGAATAGGTGGGAGAGGAGAATCGGGTATCTGAACCCTGGTGTAGGATACATAGAACCATTTGTCTCACCCTTACCACTGAACTCATCCTTGCCCGTTGGAGAACCGCGCTACTGTTGCCGTTGCGCCATTGCTCCAATGCGTGTCCTGTTGGCGTTGCTGCTGGTGGCGATCAGACCGACTCGATTTGTGGCAGCCAAAACTGGGCATGGTTGGGGCGAACCGTTTGGCTCAGGTCAGGCCAATGCCGCCACAAAAATCGCCTCATCGACTTTCTCGGTATGGATGGCGGAATGTCGCTCCAAAGAACTGCCCTAAATTCTGAGATCATTGGTCCTTGCAGGACACCATGTCGTCGTCCCTAGAATGGGCAGTGCTCCATGACGAGAACAAACATTTACACTTTCCAGTATTCGAATAATCGGCATTGGAGTCACATTGGCTGCAAGGCAATTCCTTGTTGGAGTTTAATTTGTCCAACATCAATCGTGTCGACCAGTTTGGTGAAGGTTCTTCGATGAATGAAGTCGTTCAGTTCATCTTCATATAGAGATTCGGATTGTTAAGTGTTTGTTTAGGAATGGGACTCGAGCCCGGGTTCGAAAATTGACACGTCCCATATCAATATCGATTCTCAACAGTTGAACAAAGAGGGTGAGAACTTCGATTGCCCTATCGATCCAAATCGAATTCCGATTGATTCGGAAAATTTGCCGTCAACAGAATTCATCGAGAATATCGTGCCCGATAACAGATACTCCCACCAGTTTGGTAACACATCTTCCAAAACCTTAGCCGTTCAGTTCAAGTCCAACTTGTGTTTCGGTTTTCTAAGTTCTTTATAGGATTGGAACCCGCGCACGAATTCAAACCGTGATGCATCCCGTATCAGTATTGATGGTCAACAGTCAATTGACAGCGTAGAGGGCAGCATTTTCGATTGCCGCATGAAAATACTATTAATTCGAAAACCCAGTCTGATGATGTTCGCGAGAATTTCGTGCCGGTAAGCGATTGCCGAGAATCGTGATCACCAATATCTGCTTATGGACTAGCAGGATGGATTTTCGGAGCACACTCAAGAAATGGTTCAGATTCGTAATTCCAAGTACTTGGTGGTTGTGAGAATGCTCTGTCGACGCCTAAACTGGGACCTGGATGAGGTCAATGACTATGATAGCGTCTCTGTGTTTCAGGTCAGAACTCTGATTCCCTGTTCTGTCTGGGAGTTGATGATCACAAACGGCGTCTGCTTAGGGAAAGGAGAAGAATCCAGAACAGGTCGAGTTTCACGAAAGTGTCGCCATGACAAAACACATGATAGAACTACTGTTGCACAAAAAAGTCGCGGCGGGATATGGTTGAGGTTGGAAAAACAACATCAATGTTCCTGACAATAAGCTATTTGCCAAGGCAACCAGCACCCTGAAAAACTGATCCTAATTTCGATTTTTTTTTAAAACTGGTCTCTTGCAGAAAATCGGGCTGCAGTATTAGTCCTCAGGCGATTCGTTGTCTCAAGCGCATCTGTATCCCTGTCCTTCGACGCCTTGTGAACTATTGTGGCAAAGACATGGACCTGTTCCAGACACGTTGGGGAACCCGTTTCGCGCACCGTGATTTTGGAGAGAAATGCTGCCCCGGTCCTGGATTAAATCATAACACCTGCGGTTCCCAGATGACGAATATCGTCAGAAACCCTGACTACAGGTTCTCATTCGCCTTTTTTTTTAAAAAAACTGGTTCTTTCAGAAATGAAGACTTCGGTTTATTGGATCTCAAAGCTCTTGTTCTTGCTGTTTTAAAGTCAAAAACCGCGGAAGAAAAACTCAATCTGTGCTGGAAATTGAACGAGAAATACCGATCAATTGGCCAGATGGCGCGAAGTCTTCACCAATCATATTATATCCGGTCTTCGAAACCCATCTGGGGTGCTTTGTTTATCACTGTGGCCAAGTTACAATTCAAAGGATTCGAAAATGGGGCCCTCAATTCACACATGGGGACTTCAGTAAGCGGAACTGTCAGATTGGAGTCCCATCTTTGCGGATCGATCGACCGACCATCTGATATTCCAGCAAGACTTGATCTTCGCTATAAAAAAACCCGAGACCTCACAGCGATTTCCGAAATTCTCAAAGAGTATGATCAGTTTGTGATTGCGAAGACGAAATCAACGAGATCGCCTATTCCTGATTTGACCAGTTCGATCAAAAAATGCCGTCTTGTTTACAATTGTTTACATCGTCATTGCGGTGGAAGTGTTGAGGAATTTGTTCGGAGATGTTTGGAGAAGCAACTCCATGCAGACAAGCATCGGTCCGACGCACCTACAGTACGTACGATATCGGCGATTTGGTCATGGTGAAAAGCACCGAATGGAATTCCTCCCGGCCCTGTCCCAAGCTCGACGATCAGGTTTGCGGGACCATTTTTCCAATCAGCGCTGTCATCAACGATGTGGTCTATTCCCTGAAGTTACCGGCATCCTAGAGGGTGCACAATACTTTCCACGTCTCACAACTTGAACCATATCATGCCAATTGACATTTCAGTACGAGTACAAGATAGCCCACCGCACACCATATCTATCCCAGAGGAGTATTCGCATTCATTGTTCATTGTTCGTGGCGTAATTGACACCAGAAATTATCGCAATCAGCTACAATATATGGTCGATTGGGAGATCTCCGAGTACACCCAGAGGCTTCTGCAGCTGAGAAACCGAGACGCTAACACGCGAGGTAAACTCATAGATCACGTTTGGAGGGAAACTGGAAAGAAATAAACATGATATATTGTCAATTCTTCATGATCGATTTCGAGAGATGCCTTTAACAACTTCGAACGCAGAGCATCCTAGCCCCCAGTTCATGATATCAGTGCTATGTCGATCATATCCCAAGGGTCGCCCTTGCAAGCGGAGTGCACGTCTGTGTGGCACCGAGGGAACCGACCCTGGGTACTACACACCTGGCACCGAAATGCCGAACCTTATCATAAAAAAAAACTTGCGAGCAGACGTCGTGTAGCGCAAACCGTTTTTAGCTTGAAAGTGTCCGATCGACAGTTCAGCTGAGTTCCGAATTTTCAATCTTGATTTTCCACATTTTCGCCCATTACTAGGTCAGAAGTCACAGCTATGAGCGGCGATAACAACGACGGCGCCGGAAACTGCGAACCTTTGAATGGCAACCAAATTTTTGAGAGCGTAGGATATGCTAACGTTCAACCTTCGCCGCATAGTTCACTTCAGAACGCGCTCAGGAGGGCACAACCTCTCGTATTCGCGCAAGAAAAAGCGCCGTTCCTAGCCGACCTGTTCCCAGCGAACGTTCTGCGAGACAATGCGATGTATGACCGCATCATCAACGATCAGAGGAATCTCCATAACGAAGAGATGCTCCCGATAAGCGGACAGATCCTGTTCAGTGATGTAGCACTGGCGTCCCCGTAAAGTACATGTTTTGGCGGTCGACGTCGTCAACGTCAAATCCAGTTTGGCACAGGGGCGAATTGTGATTGGATTGTTCTTGGGCGCTTGTTCCGCCCGAAGTGGAGGATCATGATATTTCACTCTGACAACTTCGGTCTCCTGAATTCTTCGCAACATTCTGAGCGATAAAGTTGTATGAGAAGAAGAGTTGTCGAGATGGTATCGCCATGAGCTATGTTTGCCGACGCGCAGGGTTTACTCGTCTGCATTACGTGATGAAGAGAACGATTGATTGCGTTTAGCTCGAATGCGCGACAGATCCGTCGTGATATTCTGTTGTTTTGTCTTTGGAAGATTTGCGAACGCCTCTGGCAATTGCGTGTGCGTGCTGTTGGACAAACCTGAACCCATTGACTTTCTTTGAAAACGAGGGCGACCGAAGTTAGCGACGTTATCGAGCAGTTGTGATCGGCTTCGAACAGCTAGAATGTGCCGGCTTGTTGCTGTTTGGCATCGCCGGTTTCGAATCGATCGGTTTAAAATACCTGTGTTGTTGCTCCGACTCTTTCAGCCTTAATCGCTGTGAAGAAATCCTGGTCATATTGGATTATTCTTTTTACCTGGGCACGTACTGGTTCGGGTCGGATGCCCTCGAACAGGTACTTGCACTTCATTTTGAAATAGTATTTCTCGGCGTAGGCCGTTTCCAGCGCAAACTTTCTAGTGAGACGGTCGAAACATGCGAACATGTCCAGAACCCGCGATTTGAAGTGTGTCGTTCGCAGATTCATGATTATCTCCTTCTTGATCCTCTCCTCAAAGGCCGCCTTGACATTGATTCTTGAGGTAGTCTGGGGGATTGAGGGTATATCAGCGGATTCGAGTTTATCCTCATCGACCCGATTTTTGACGCTAATCGGGAGGATCTCTTCGTTATGGAGACTCCTCTGATCGTTGATGATGCGGTCATACATCGCATTGTCTCTCAGAACGTTCGCTAGGAACAGGTCGGCTAGGAACGGCGCTTTTTCGTGCGCGAATACGAGAGGTTGTGTCCTCCTGAGCGCGTTCTGAATTGAACTATGCGGCGAAGGTTGAACGTTAGCATATCCGGCGCTCTCAGAGATTTGGTTGTCTATTCAAAGGTTCGCAGTTTCCGGCGCCGTCGTTGTTATCGCCGCTCATAGCTGTGACTTGTGACCCTCAGCTGAACTGTCGTTCGGACACTCTCAAGCTCAAAACGTTTTGCGCTACCGACGCCTGCACGCAAGAGTCAATTACTCGCGGTCGACAAACAGACGCGTGATGACGAAATTCAAGTTTAAAGAGTTCTGATTGTATTAATAAGAATCACAGAGCGTACGCTGCCCGCTGCCCGAATTACCCAGCAGGTAATACAAGGATATACTTCATAATGCTGGTGATGTCGACGAGTTCAGTTCTGCAAGTATTGAGAGAGGGGTTCTGATCACAGAGAAGCAGACAAGCAGATGGATTTGACTTTTCAGGAACGTTTCGATCTTGTTTTACGACATCAAACTGGAAAATTAGCTGTCAGTCCTGCGCATCAAGAGCACATGGAAAAAACTTGTTGCTTTCCATCTTGGTGAAGTAGCGACCGTCAGATCGTCGCGTTTAACATCCTCGCATGGGTTATCACCTCAGGACAAATCTACTCTGCAATTAAGGGGCCAAGGCCGATGAAAGCGACAATACTCATTACTCTACCAACATAAACAGCAAGCGGATGCAGACAAAACAAACTCGAATCCAATGATAGTGACCGCCAGATCGTCGCTTTTAACAGTCCTGCATGGGTTGTCACCTCTGGGCAAATCTTCTCAGCAATCAAGGGGCCAGTGCATCTAAAGCCACAAACATTGGCAAAGGAACAACCCTCATCACTTATCAGCGAAAACAGCAAGCAGAGGAAGCAATCGACCGCAAACAAATTCTCATCTGTGGCAAACCATTTCGAGTAAAACGTAAGAAGATCCAAACGAAAAACACATGTTCGCAATGCCTTCTATTGGAATGTCCAGATAAGGATTATTGTGGGAGGAAAAATGTCTCACATGTGGGGAGGAATTCATCAGGCTGAAGTCTGTCCAAACAAAGATGCTCCAGACAAATTGTCACGCGTATGAAGGACGGAAATCGTGCAAAGGCATGCCCATACAAGATTATCTTCCATTGGTTGGAGATGGGACAATGCAGAATTTGACAAAATAAACTAAAATTCAGCAATTTTGAATGTCGAAACTTCACCAAAAATCATATTTTTAAATAAAAATAAACCAGTGCAGGAAAACAGAAGATCGACATGTTGATTACGGAAACTCAGAAAGAGAACTCCAAACGAATGCAATGACACGGCAGTACAAGCAGCAAAAAAAATTCCATGCATTGAGGATGAGCGATCTGCTAAGACGAACGAAAACAAATCAAAACGGCTAAACCCACGTCCAACAAACAAGCGAAATTTGGAAAAAGTGCCTGAACTTCAAGGTCATAAACCCAAGCGGAGGCGCCTCAATGAAAAAGAGCCCGAATGCAGCCACATCACAAGTATACCATCAGCGGTCCAGAAACAATAATACCATACATATTTCGGACAGAAACAGGACACAAAAAAGATTATAGCAAACAAACCATTAACACAACACTTTGAAAAATCAATCCCACTTGCTCAACCAAAATAGCAACATATGAATCGAAAAATTGAAATCATGAAGTGACTAGACCAATTGATATTTGAAAACACAGCAACGCCGCTCAAACAGTAGTGAAGTGCGACAGAAGCCAGTAAAAAAAAGCATGACCAATCGAGAGGGGATTACTGGAAACAGATTGAAATAGAATCAACAGAAAAGGCAATATTCATCACCGGAGACCTAAATACTAGAGATAAGAGATTTGACAAATATCATATTAAAAATCACACATACTTGGACGGAATACTAGAAGAGTTCAGAATGATGAACAATCCTGGTATGGCGGGGGATATTTGGGTAAACCTGTGAGATGAGCAATCCTGAAATACCACCCAGAGATTACAGGACATCAGATGTTACTTTGGCACATAGAGAAATGGCCCGTCTAATCCTTATCAGAACATTCGAGTAGGGCGCATTGCTGAGTACGTATTTTTCTTTTTGATCTGCTTGCGTTCCACACTGAATTGCTTGCCACAAATGAGTATGTGTTTACGATCGATAACTTCCTCCGCGTGCTGCTTATGTTGGTAAGATGATGAGTTTGCTTTGCCGATGTTTGTCGCTTTAGTTGGCCTTGGCCCCTACTGGATGATCGGGTCGATGAATCCTGAAACTTCCCCGTTGGTTTGATCTCGTATTCTGGGCGTCGCGACAACGCGTCGGGTATGCCAGACAGGCTACCCGGTCGATGCACAATGACGAACTGATATTCCGCGAGTCTTACTGACAAAACGTGCTTGACGACGATTGAGAGTTTGGATGACGTAAAGTACATCACATTCTCATGATCGCTGTATATCGTAATCTCGTGCTGTACGCCCTCGAGGAAGTGCCTCTACACTTGAAAGCCGTAAAACCATTGCTGGCAACTCTTTGACGTGGACGTCGTAGTTTAAATCCGGCGCCGCCAACTTCCTGGAGACCAATAATCCGAGGGAATTCGACTTCCTGAGCGTCGAACACGCATTTTCGAGTTTGACGAACGAGCCAGCTGAACGTAACTTGGTCAGAACGAAACGAGCATCAATGTCGTGTTGCAGCGAGCTCTCAGAGTAGATCAGGATGTCGTTCAGGTAAACAACCACAAATTGGTCCAGGTATTCACCGAGAACGTCGTTCATAAACTTTGAAAATTGTTTGGAGCGTTCATTAGATCGAACCGCATGACAGTATATTCGAAGTTGCCATATTTACAACACCATGCCGTTTTCCAACTCATGGGCCGTCCTTGACTCGGAGGAGATGGTAAGCGCTTCGGAAATCAATCTTGGTGACAATTTTGGCAGACGATAGTTGGGCCTGAATATTATGGATTGTTGACATCTCGGCAGTCGACGCAAAGTCGTAGACGCAACTCTTACTTGTTCAGTCTGTCCGAGTTTTTAGACCTTCTTGTAAGGCAGCGGTCGCAATCGTGTGCGGTGCGGGGGCAGTTGGTCAGTGTTTTTCTTTTCGAAGACGTCCACAAAATCGCCATGCTTCCGCGGAAGTTTGATGTTCGGTGACACGACGGCATCCTCCATTGTCATGGCACCAGAATCGCGGGGTGAATATCGATTTCTGTGAATTCTTGTTGGCGATGAGTGATGGTGTGAGCTCGCACCAATCGATCTGTGGGTTCTGTTGGGTGAAGCCATGATACCAATATAAGACGATAGTGTGCACGAAAAATAACATAACAAATCGTCAGTGATCCGATACGGGCGATATTATATCGTACTTGGGTAATTGCCTCGAGTTTGAAGACCATCCATCACTTCGACTGGGAGGGGATTGATGAGACGGACGAGACGGACCTTGCATCGCATCGCGAATGTGGCTTCGATGAACGAGGCTGATGCACCACTGTCGATCAGGCAGGGCACGTTAGTAAGGCTGTCTTCTTTGCCAGGATACGCATGCGCGAGGTGTCATTGATCGAGTAAGAGATTGAAACTAAACGGTGAAGAAGAGACGGGAGCTTTGACAATATATAATGTATTGGCTGATATTTGCCAGCTACAGATGTCAGCCGCGGGGGTTTTCCAGAGCACGGTGCCTCTCCAGCCTCCAATGAGCTGCATCCCTCGATTGGGTGGTTTCCGTCGCCGCCGTAACCGCTCAGGTTATTTTCCAGGCGGCGCGCTCTCTTTGCACTTCCAAGAGCAGTCTGGGCATTGTCGGATGGAGTCCAGCAGCTTAAGGTCGTTCCGGAATCCTGGCGTCGGGTGCAGGGCCTTCGGAGGGAAGAAAGCTCGTCGTTCTTGTTGCCGTTCATACAGACGATCACCACATTTCATCGCTGCCAGGATAAATCCCTGTAGCTCCGTCGCTTCCTGGCAAGTCAGCAACAGATCTTTACCGATTTGTTAAATCCTGTCCGAAACTAATGCATTGCCGCGGCGCCATCCCAGTTCACGTCGGCCAACAGGATCTGGAACTCGCTCGTGTATGAGGCCACTGGTCTTCTGTCGTGGCGGAGGGCTTCCAGGCGTCTGGTCGCAGTACCAGTTGTTAGAGGGGGCGTTTGGGATTTGTAAAATTGATCGCACCGCTCCTATACGCGAAACTTGATAACTACAAACCATCGGTGATTTCATAAGCGGACGAATGTCATCAACACGTGCTCGTCGGGCTTCTCTGAACCCGTCGAGGTCTTCCAAAGCGGGTCCTGGGGTCGAAACGTAGCGATGACCAGAGTAGCGCGTTGCCTCTGATAAAACCTCCGACCAGTCGGTGTCGGCGTCACTGCTGTAAGTCCTGGGCTTTTCCAAGGCCAGCCACTGCTCAGACCCTGACCCCGGAAGTACAGGCGTTGCTGCAGGCCGCCCTCACACACCAACAACAACAGTTCGCTCTCGAATGTCAGGAGATGAGGCGACATTACGAGCAACAGTTGCAAGCGCGCACTGCGACCATCACTCCTGTCTCCGCCCCAGCTCTTTCCCATCGCGACCGAAGTTGCGTCTTCCAGATCCGTTCGATGGATCGCGATCGAGGTTGATAGGTTTCATCAACAAAGTCAAGATGGCGATTCTACGAAATCCCACCATGTCCGACCACCAGAAATGACGTTGAACTGCCTGCCGCGTTTTCCTTCGACGGAGACGACCTCCTAGTGGTGCATGAGGTTGAGCAAGCGCCTGGATTTGTTCACGATCTGAAGGCACCACGAGCGCTTGTTCTTATAGAGTAGACCCTTGTGAAATGGAAAATTGTGTTGGTGGACTGCGCTTCTTCGATAAGATTGACGAGTGTCCGATTGATACGGCGGAGTGATTTTGTTATGCGCCAGTGCAAACGTTGTCCTTTGATCATAGCGAGGTACGCTAGTTTTCTTGTGTAAGCGATGTTCTCGAGTGAAACTTTTGACGTCGGCATTGCAAGCTTCGCCGCGAAGCCGACTCCAACAATGCGCAAAGTCGCTAGACGGCCTCCACCAGTCGTTCAAATGGCGGGCACTTTGATTGAATCGAATGATTGATCCAGTTTTTTTTAACGTCCACACTGATCATTTTGATCCAGTCTTTTGAACGTCCCCAATGGTGATTTGGATGTACAAGAAATCACTGGATCAAAAGACTGTCACTCATTTTTTTATCCTAATTTTTGATCCAGTCAATTCTGTTGGCTCCTTCTGCCAACTCCATTTCCCTGATATGGGATCTGTATCAAGGGAACGGTTCATTCTAAGTACATATATTCAGTATTTGTCTGAGGATTATCTACCCATAAGTACTAACATCTGTTCCTGATAGGAAATAGGAGAATGTTGCCATCTTCAGTTTGTATTCTGGCATTGTGTCCTTATTGGTTCTCATTATGTTCCCCAAATGTTTGGCAGCTGAATTAGGATTGAATGCCGACAAACCTCGGGCGGCGCGTTAATCTTACGCCGTCCTTTTGGTAGGATATTGGAGACTCTGCTGTAATATCTGATGATTGTAAGGACAGCTGCCGATGTTGATAGAGCCAACCAACATTATGTCTGTTTTGAATCAATGAGAGAGCTTTTTGGGGTTTGGAACCGGGTTGATTACAGGAGTGCTGTCGACAATCATGACCGAATAAATGGCCTGCCTAAATACCTTTTGCGACTCTATTTGACATTAATGCCTCCTGTGAATCGGCTCATATTCTCGTTGTTAACGGGACACAAATTCCAAATCCCCCAGATCGAAAGAAACTTGTGATATTTCGTCCAGTTTTATACAAATGGTTCTGTATTCTGCAAAAAAAGTGGATAATGAACAGGTGACGACGACAATGATTGTACTCCCATACTCTATTGTGTGATATAATAAACTTCAGGCGAAGCCTATGATATTATCGTCCTTTTCTTTCCGTCATTCAGTAGAACTTACCTTTTCAAGACGCAAAATATCAAACACAATCGTTAAAATTGGTTTTGTACAATCATTGTCATCATCACCTGTTTATTCTCAACCTGTAATCAATCTATACTTGCGCAATACAGGAATAATTTCCATACTACTGGACGACAGAACAAATTCTACTTCGTTCTGAGGAATTCCGAGGTGTGTATTTGATAACAAGGGGAATCCCTTCAAACAACATATTTGAAACTGAGTTGATTCATATGGGAAAATAAGGCCTAAGAAATCGCGAATTATATTGTATTGTGACAGCTAATTTGGAGACGACAACCTGATAACTTCCCTTAGCAATTGTCACTCTCAAAGCCTATCACGATAAACCCCTTACCGAAGCCGTCTACGTCTTGAGAAAGCCCTGGACCTCCATCATGACCAGAACTCGTTGCAGAACAACGTGATTATAACCGGGTTCGGCGCTTATGCGAACAACAAAGTCGACAGATCACCAAATCGTATCTAGACGGCTGCCCCTTTGGTCGATCACATGACCAGAAATCCACACTGCAGCTCCTGTCGGTCCAAGTCTTGGTGGACCATAATCACTAGGCACACTTGATTCCCTTACCATCAGACATTCAATGTCGGGAGTCGTATTGTTGCGTTTCGTAGACCAGCTTCACATCGCCATCGGCATGAACGCCATCCACCGATAAAACGGAAAGAACAAAACATCTACCATATCTACCAATTCAACAGTGATCGGGGTGTCATCTTGATATATGGGAGTGCCCGTATTGTTGGTTGAGTTTTTAGCTCCGCTCTTTTTCCCACACGCAGATCGCGCGACGGTTTCGATTGATTTTCGGTCCCGTATCGGTCCGTGTCGGTCAAAATCGCGAGGTCCCTCATGAAAAGTGCGCAATTGAGTGATGACAGATGAGTGAAGGGGAGTGTGATGAGTGATGACTGACCGATACGGTTCCCCGGATATCATGACGGTTCCCCCTTTGACATTATTAATCAATTATGGGGGACAATCTGGTCATGGTCCTCGTCTGGGCTATCGCTCACTTATTTTGTGGGGTTTATTGGACGGTGAGCCATCTCTGCATGATCTACCTGACCTGGAACTCCTCATCATACGCCATGCCGTTGGGCGCTCTCTATGGAATGTTTGCCTGGAACATATTCCAATTGGTCTACGCCCGTTCCTGGCTCACTTTGATCTTCAGTGTCGTCTGGGCATGCTGTGAGCTGGTCTTGATTTTCTTCACCAACAGAAATCTTCTTCGCCCGGATAATCCTGATTTCCCATCTACTGCCCCTTGTGTCAAACGATGTCTGATTCCGATCTCGGCCATATACTTTCTGCTTTTTGTCGCCTTTTTCCTGTTCGCCATTCCACAACTTGGAGAAGTCATCTTGGCTTTGGCTGGCGCCGGCCTAAACGTCTATCTGTCTGGCGCTTTTTCCCTAATGTTATTATCTCGAGGGTCGTGTCGGGAGCAGTCGCAGCATGTCGTCTTTTGGAAATTCGGGTTCAACATCATAACCTTCCTGTCGTTGAGGTTTCACCAGTTACGTTATCTGAGCATATTCGTCATTGTCATCACATTTCTCCTTGATCTAACCTATATGTGGACGTTGCATCGATGTTATTCGAAATCGACTCAATCCTTTGAATTACTGTCAGCACCCGAGTCTCCGGTAAACACGAATGAACAGGCCAATTCTGGGGGAACTAGTTCTGATTAAAAGACATTTTCTCATATCCGTTTTGACTTTATATTTTCGGTCCCCAGATTATATGTTGACCTGTTGCTAGTTTTAAGACTGCATAGTTTCCTACCTGGTAGGAGTCCATAGGAAATCTGATTCTGAAAATGGCCCTCGTTATGATGCAATTCGACGTTTTGTCAAACGTTAATTGCAATAACCGTGAGGTTACGGTTTACCGCTCATCGTCGTTTTTTTTCTTCAGCAATAAATGCAGCGTAGAGGGGTATTTGCATTTATAGCAACTTTTGATAGTTGTAATTCCTTTCCCTTATCCCGTTGAATTTGACAATCAATATGTTTTTCTGATACATACCACACCTTTTTTTGTTCAAATCTATTGACCTTCTTTCAAGTTCATCATTGCCCCTTGATATGTCAACTGTATCCTTCTACGATCATCAATATGACAGTCCCATTTCTCTACATTCATCGATGGGCCAGTTCCACTTCCCTGATCTGGGACCTGTCCGGACACATTTTGGACAGCGTGGAGGAACATTGCAACGAACACATCGACAATGACGATAACTACTCGCCGATCGTAAGTTTGTCGTAGTCGGTGCCGCAGTGAAAGACCTCCATGAGATCGAAACAATGATGATCATATCACGTCAACAGTTCACAGCCTTTTTCAAGAAATTCACCCAAAGAGGCGCTGTTCACGATCGACATCCAGGGAATGGGCCAGCAAGTTCTTCTATTGGCCGGTGTCATTACGCTCGCCAAGACGCAAAGGCGAAACATCTTCCAGCGTCATCACCACCAATGCCAAATATGACGACGACAAGGACGTCTCGGACGACGACGTTGACGACGTATTAGACTCTGATACCGCCCATTGTGTTTTATTGTTCTTCGTGCTTGATCGAGAGGTTGTCAATTATGTCACCGCGTGATGGGATAGTCCCTGGAAATGGAAGAGTAACTAGAGTTTTGAACGAAACTTGGGATTCGTTCATGGTCGTGCCGCAAATTGTTCTCATGATCGCAAGATAATCACGTTCGCAAGATAATCACCGTTCACAACGGGTGATTCCCGCTGATCTCTAAATGATCACGTTAATCGACATGATATCGGCTCTTTCGCATAAATCGAACTGACACATGGTTTTATACACCATTGATACCGCTCTAGAGTGTTTCCTGCATCTTGTCATACTTCTGTCGTTTGAGGACTTGGGGTTTTTCAAATCATCTTCATGAGTGCTGGACGAGATCTTTCCTGTTCGGTCATCATGTCGTTCATCCCCTGAACCCCTTTTTCCTGCTGAATCTTAGCGTTCTGTTCTACGTGTCATAACGCATAGGGGTCCGCGACGCGTTCAACAACCTTTCCGTCCGACGGCATTGGGATCGCGAGCTCGTTGGGCCTCGTTAACCTCGACAGCGTCTCGAGTCAACCGGCATCACAGAGACCGACCGTCAGTTTGAGATTCTAAAGCGACCCTTGATTCCACCAAGTCCTAGGGCGCATGTTGTCTGACGCTGATACCCTTCTCTAAACAATCGGAAACCCCATCCAACATCCATTATCGCAAAACCTTCCCCATAAATTATCACAATAACAGTTTCTGAAAAGTACTTTACTTGCGAGGTGAAATGGTTTTATTGACCTCGTTTTGCCTTCAGTACAATCCTTGCTCGTAAGTCAAAACACACCGAATCATGCGTTCAACAACATCGACGATAAAACTTGAAGATCTCCACGAAGGCGCAGTATCGAATCCTCGTTGGATTCACCCGCATCGAGATGCTGTTGTAAGAAATCACAACGTTAGAGCTTCTGGGAATAGAAACAGAGACGAGAATGTTCGTCGACTGCGAGAAAGACACCACACTCATCCTCCGCATATGTGTGGTTGCACATTGTGGAAGTGCGGGACATCGTGGAGTTCGTGCCACCCAGGAATCGATAAGTTCCCGATTCCTTTGGAGAGTTATGGCGCAAGATATTGCACAATTTGTAAAACAGTGTTTACACTGTATTTGGGCACGCTTTGGAGAATCAGTCCCTCGGCCGTTTGGTGCCTCAGCATTCCCTGATAAGCCGAACGAG
>OUQQ01000631.1:0-11843 GCA_900404475.1 Spongospora subterranea | reverse complement strand
ACGACCCTATGAGCATCCCAGGAACATCCTTGTTCCAAAACAGTGTCGAGGAAGAAACGGGTGCGGGCCCATTATGATGAAGTTATCGAACCCTGGTCGGGATTTCGTGGTAGAGTTTGACGGGCGGCATTGCGCGCAATAATCATAATGTTCAGGTGACGAAAACCTGAACAAAAGACCATCGATCAGCGTCCTGCTCGGTATTCGACAAGACATCGAGACGGGGATGGGGTCCAAGAAACAGTCGTTGATTGGGTATGCCGCCGCACATCGCTGGTTGCTCAAACTCATGGCCAATGTTCAGTGATATCATTTTGGATTTTCGTTCTAAAGGTTCCGTTAAATGTTTTTGAATAGCTGTGTAGTGCAAAAGCGGTGTTGTTTTATTACATACCGATTGTGTTTTTATTGGTTTATTAGGTCATATTTTGCAGCAAAATCTCAACCCGAAAGTCAAGCGTCGCCTGACGTCAAGGAGAACATTTTTGCCAGGTTTGTCATCAAACGTCAATATCGAGTACAGTTATTGACAGTGAACAAAGGAGTAAAACACCATCAAAACCTGCGGTTCGTTCCGTTGATCAAGTAGACCCCGGTGGTTCGCAGGCGTTGACACCAGAGACGCCTTTGCTGTCGAGCAATGTGCAAGTTCAGCCTTCGACAGTACCATTTGAACCGGCGAAAATCAACGTCATCGGTCCTGTGTATGTTGACCAATATCTCAATAACCATATTAGCGTAGCTAAATTGTTTATAGGAAAGACGAGTCTGGAATGCCTGCGGCGAAACGGTAAGTTTGCTTTGTTGAGAATACTTGTGAATTTTTGATCAATTTCCATCCAGGGTTTGCCGGAGAATTGCAGATTCTGATGAGGACGATCAGGTGTGTAATTTCAGAGTAATTTTGCAAGGGATGGCGCTAATAATCAGGTTAGGGCTCAGTCAGCAAAGGCGCATTGGCTACAGCCATGGCAAGTACCGCGTCACGATCTGAGGTGAAGAGTGAGCGGGCTCGTCCGACATCTGTCAAAGACGTCGTTAGCGACGACGAGAGTGATGATGACTCTACCAATGACGAACGATTGATTGACGAAGATAAAGGCCGTTCCGAGGATCAACTTGAGTATGTGATTGCCCCTGATGTCGTGGCACCCATCGTTAACTCATGGCCAGAGAAATTGCTGTCGCCGCGCTTCCTATCAAGAGCAAAAAACTCAAAACCAAAGGCAAAAAAGACGGGGACGCATTGTAAGTTTCCCTTACCGTTCGTTAATTTTGTCATCTTATCAGTATCACTAGTCCAATCTACAATCCTCTGACGGAATCCGAATGGCCTTTCGGCACTGAGTATGCTAACTGTCCAATCTTCTCTCCAATGATTGTTGATACCTATTTTTAGTATGCCCTATCTTTATCTGTCGCGATTATTTCACGAATTGGAAGCGGAAAGTGGCCGTTTGCGAAATATAAACAGCATTACGAATTTTCTTCGGTCTGTTATTGCCAAGGCGCCCAAGGCTCTGGTGTCGACCATCTATCTGGCAATTAATAAGGTTGGTTTGCTGTCCATTACGATGTGTCGGGTGTGTTGAGTCGTAAAACGCCTCAGTTCGGTCCCGATTATGAAGGTTTAGAGATTGGAGTTGGCGATGGATTATTGTTGAAAGTATTAGCTCAAAGGTTTTAAAATTTGTTTGTGATTGCCAATATTATGCTAAAGTAAAGTCGCCCGGCTTGATAGCACAGGACGCAGTACTAAACAGCTATCAGCAGAACTAAAACAACTCGGCGACCTTGGTGAAATAGCTGAAAAGTGCAGATCTTCACAAAAGACGATCTTTCCACCAGCGCCACTAACTGGTAAATACGTTTATTTTGATTACTTTTTTCGAAAAGATCATTAACTGTTCAGTTCAGTAACTAAAGTGCTGGCTTCCTTTCGGAAGATTGCTGGTGAAAAGGGAGATCGTAAAATCAATCTGATTAAACAAATGCTTGTTGCCAGCAAGGAAAGTGAGGCTCGCTACCTTATCCGTACATTTCAGGGCAATCTTCGGTCATGATCAAGACTGGCCATTGCCCATGCTTCCTAACAGTTCCGTGCAGGATAGGGTGTTCAATTCGCACAGTGCTGCCGTCGTTAGCCAGGGCGGTCACGCTAACGCCTCCATTAACTGGTACTCCATTTTCGTGGTCCAGCAACGAACGTGCCTGACTTGATGTCAGATGAAGAACGCCAGCAGATCGACTCTTTGCCTGCAAGTCGCTTTGATCGGTCGCTGACTTTGTCAGAATCCGATCTTCAATCGTACTGGCAACGCTTCTTTCTCATGGCCAGTGACAAATATTTCGACACTTTAGTGAAATTGAGGCGTCGACGTCCGCTGTGAAGCGTGCTTGGGTTGAGTGTCCAAACCTGGATCTTTTAATTCCTGCTCTTTTGAAGTATCCCATATCGCAGCTGCACGAGCATTGCTTTTTAACGCCCGGTGTTCCTATCAAATGCATGCTTGCCGCTCCAGCCAAGTCTGTTGGCCAAGTTGGTTGCCTTACCCGCCCCAGTTGCTCACATGCCAACCCTTATCGTTCAGGTGCTGAATAATTTCGAAGGCCACGATATTGTATTGGAATACAAATACGATGGAGAAAGGGCTCAGGTAACTGCTCTTGATTTACAAGACCTACCTTGCTGAAGCGTCGTCTCTCGTTAGATTCACGTTTTAGAGGACGGAACGGTCAGCATTTTTAGCCGCAATGCCGAGACCAGTACGGATAAGTATCCTGACATTGTTAAGTTTATTCCCATGGTCGGTTCCGAATCTTTTCAGTTCGTCTCCTATTCATTCATCTAGAGCAGGCGTTCAAACCGGGACAAGTCACATCGTGCATATTGGATGCGGAGGTAGTCGCCTTCGACCGCGTCGCGCATAAGATTCGGCCATTCCAAATCTTGTCGACAAGAAAACGGAAAGATGTCAAGACGGATGATATTGCCGTCGACATCTGCATCTTCGCCTTCGATTTAATTTTTTTCAATGGGCGCGTTAGTTATCTATCTATTGTTTCGTTGCGATTTTTTATTGGTTGTTGATCGTAGTCACTGTTGTCGACCCCGTTGAAGGAGCGCCGCCGCCTTTTACATTCTTCATTTATCGAAGTCGATGATCATTTTCGGTTTACAATATCTAAGGAGAGGTAAAATTTTCCTAACTGGTATCAAACGCCAACCCCAATATCCGGGCACAGTACAGATGAAATGGAAATCACGACGTTTCTTGATGAATCTATCACCGAAAACTGTGAAGGCCTAATGGTTTGCCCAGGTATTCTGGTTTCTGTAAGTTTTGCTAATGGGCTTTATAGGTGAAATGCCTTTCGGGCCCGCTCTCATTGTACGAGCCAGATAAACGCAGCCACGCGTGGAGGAAGCTCAAGAAGGATTATATGGAGGGATTAACCGATTCGTTTGACCTCATCCCAATCGGTAGCATTTTCCACTCACGGTTTCGACGTTTTTTTTATTGGTTGATTTCAGGGGCGTATTACGGAAAAGGAAAACGGACCGGAAATTTTGGCGGTTATTTGCTGGCCGTCTACGATCAAGAAACCGAAGAACTCCAATCGATATGTAAAATCGGGTCAGGATTCAGTGACGAAATGCTGGCATCATTGACGGAATACGCGAGACAGCATTTGGTTGAGGTTCCTAGCCCTGAATCCGTTCAAACGATTCCTTTTGTGAAGTGTGTTCATCATTAGGCTCCGCGATCATATTATCGCTATCCAGAAAGCAAAGATGTTCCTGATGAATGGCTGGATGGATCTCAGGTATCTCTTCTTTGCACCTGATAGGCGTTTAGTCCAATTCAATTTCCATGTTTTTCCATCGAGCGTTTGGCATTAACCTTGGTTTGTTGTCGCCAAGGTATGGGAAGTGAAAGCGGCGGATCTATCGATCAGTCCTGTTCATAAGGCTGCCATTGGTCTTGTTCAAGCGGATAAAGGTATCGCATTACGGTTTCCCCGCTTCATCCAGGTGCGCCCGGACAAGAAACCTGAGGACGCCACATCCAGCAGTGAAATCGCGGATTTCTACAACAGCCAGAACAATAAGCAGTGAACCTTTGACTCAATCAACATAGGAATAAAGCCATTGTCTATCGCTTATCAATCATCGCTTGACTAGTTCCGTCAACAAGATCGAGAAGTACTGTACATCTGCTGACCTGATTCGGCCAATTAGAACCAACAAAAAAACACATCTGAACAATGAACCGTCTCTGCAGAGCGTGGTCATTGTTTCTGGCAATTTTCACAGTATCTGTATGTTTGACCACAATGTACCTGAACGTATCCCATCTTCACAACGGGTTATCGTCGTCGTTGCTCCATCAGCCTGTCCAGTTCCCGTCCCGTCCATCATGTTCGACCCACCTCTCTGCCCACTCCACCATCTGCGTTGCCGACCATGTTCAAGGGTCCCCCAAACCCAACGCCATCTTGACAATCCTGATCAATCCCAAGCCATTATCCGACAACGCAACGTCGCTTTTGTAAACCCCATCTCCGCGACCTCATTGTCGTCGTCGTCCGTTGATCGTTTCCCACAGAAATCTTCAGCTCGTTTTGAAATCGTGGTCGCTGCTGGACGGAATCGACGTGATCGTGATGTCGTCACGCTGCTCATTGCTGTACATGGCGCACGAAGCGGGTCTGATGACGTTGATGGTGAACGCCAACTCCGACATCGAAGTGCTCACCTATCGGTACGCGTTCCGGATGATCGCCAGCGCCATCCCGTCCACGACCCCGCTGGTCGGCTATTGCAACAGCGACATCATGTTCGATTCGAGCCTGTACCGAACGCTCGACGCCCTGCTGAGATACGCCAAGCACAGCCGGAAGAAGTCCAAGACGTGGCGATCGTGGTTCGCCGTCGGGGAACGAACCAACCTCGACCTCCCGCAACATATCAGTTTCGACCCGGAGCGTTCGGCGGACACCGTTCGAGACATATTCGAAATCGCCTCGAACAAATCCGGATTCGGCGCCATCGCTCAGGTAATCGCGTGTTTCGACCTCCATCATTAGATTGAACGAGATCGTTCGAACAGGATTATTTCATATTCACGAGAAATATCGATGTGAACTGGGACGACATTCCCCCGTTTTTCATCGGCGGAGTGTATTTCGGTAAATGGGGGTTTCATCGGGGCGAACGATTTGCGCCATTTCTGATCGACAGTTTCTGTGTTTTCTGGTGAAGATAACTGGTTCACATCGTTCATGTACGATCACTATTCGGTCCAGGTGATCGACACGTCGGGGACGATCTTGGCGGTGCACCTGAATCACGGGCGGCACCGGCTCGAGTCGCGCCACAACCTCGCCTCGGAGATCAACAACCTGATCGGGATGAAGACGGCGATCGCCATGGGGTCGCTGGACCGCCTCCCGTACATGACCAACTACTCGGCCAGCGGCGACGTCCGCGTGAACTTCAGGAAGAAGCGATGGATCGCCTAAATTCTCATAAATCCCAAACGCTGTTGTCGTATAGGGAACCCAACGCCAATCAAGTTTTCACTCCAACACCAATCAATTGTTCAGATTTATCCGATTCATCGGATGTTTTTCTTTCCACTGCGGCTCCGCTCCGATCGGGAAAAGGGCCAATTTTCAACGAATCATGCAGTATCCATCGATTAAGTTCACGTATTTCGACAAGGTCGATCGTGCCGAGACGATCCGGTTGGCGTTCATCGTGTCCGGGATTCCGTTCGACGACGTTCGCGTCGGGCCGGAACAGTGGGAACAGATGAAGCTCAAGACGCCGTTCCAGGCACTGCCAACAATGGAGGTGGACGGGATGGTCTACTCGCAAGCGAACGCCATCCTGAGATATATCGGGCACATCGGTGGGCTACTGTCGACGGCGGCCAAGCCGGCACTGCGGGTCGACGAGATCATCGGCGCGATCGACGACATGATTTACGCGATCAAACCCACGATCCACATTGACGACCAGAGCCGCATGCTGGCGGAACGGGCGCGATTGACGCGCGAGGTGCTGCCCCGCTTCCTGAACGGGATCGAGAGCAAGATCTGTAGAGAGCAGACGGGCTATTGCGTCGATGTGCAATACTCGATCGCCGATATCGCCCTGTACAACATCGTTCATTGGTTCAAAACCGGTGCGCCATTTTGCGTGATTTTTTGTTCTGCCAACCGGGCGTGTCGCGCTGGCTGAAACTGAGATCGTGTTTAGGGCAATTGGAGGGGATTCCCAGCGACATAACGGACAAGTACAAGAACATCACGGCGGTCTACGATCAGGTGTTCCACCACGACGGAATCGTGAGATGGTATCAGACCCACGATCGTTGATCAACAACCACAAAAACGTGATCGCGCGTATCGCGATCGCCATTTTGATAAAAAAAAAATCGTCGTCGTCATTAACTGCTGCGACAATCGTCAACGGGGTGTGTTTCGGGTTGTGGTTCCTGTATTCATTTATGCCATTGATCGGACGTGTCGACCTGAACGTTGTCGCCCCTCATAATCTTATAAACGATGATGAAGATGACGGCGATCAGGATGGTCAGGCTCATACACCAGATGTACTTATCGGTCGCCGTCCTCCTCAGCATCCGCCGGACGATGAACGTGGCCCTGGTCAGCGTGTCGTCGATCTCGAACGCCTGATCGTGAACGCGGTTCAGCTGCTCGGTCTGCGCCTTCAGCTTCGCGGCCGTCTCGATCCCGACCTAACCCGCGGTCAGGCTGTCGTCGTCGTTGGGTTGACCGAGAAACCCCATCAACGAACCTGTTTGGTTTCGTCCAATATCCTGATGGTGGTGTCGGCCGACTCGGTCGTCTCCGACATGAGCTTGTTCCCATAATCGATCATATTCGCTTCGTTCATCTGGCTCGGATCGATGGCGTCGTCGGCGGGTTTCACACCCTCTGCGCTTCTCGCCCATTCCAGATCCCTTCGCCGTTTTCAGGATCAGCGATGTTGCCGCAAGATTGGTCGGCGCGGAGCGACGAACGAACCAACCTGGCAACGTCTTTCAGCGACCCGATCTCGTTCTTCAGACGCCCTTTCCAGATGGCTCGTGCGTCGGTATCCAATACACGAACCTCCATCTCGACCATCTTCATGTCCCGTCTCACCCGTCCCACCCTCTCCTCCAGCTCGTTCAGAACCTGACAATCGCATCAAAACCCACCCCAACAGCAATTGTGCCAGAACAAACAACAGCAACAACAACAACACATGGAGCTAGCGACCTTGGTTTTCTGATCGGGTTTCTTGATGGCCGAGACCTTATCGAGCTCCTCTCTAATACTAGACAGGTTATCCTGCAGCTCTTTGTGCCTCATATTTAGTTCCGTCATCTACAACAGGGTCCCAATCAGTGAACTCTCGCTGGGGCGTTTTTCGGGGTCCGATCAACCTCAGCGAACCCCGTTAACGGCCCGTGGTTTTAGGCCAAAAAACACGCTCCGGAATCGCTTCGCCAATTGGCTTCTCCAAAATGACCCTGGATTTTCGAGAACTGCCGAGGTCCAAATCGGATGCTGTGAATCCAGAAGCGATCCAGGGAACGGGCTGGTCTGTGTGTGTGTCGTCTGACAGTGCAGCTGTGACCAACACCTGGGTCACACACACACACTCACTGGCTGGCATGGCCGGATGGCGCCACGACCACTGCCTGGGGGTTCGTGGCACATGGCCCGCCACGATGGATGACGATTGCAACTGCTGCCTGGACCCTGAATGCTCTTCCTCTGCCAAAGGGCGTCTAAAGAGAACTACAAAATTCCAATTCGTGTTTTGATTCGAAAACGACCTGTTCACTAATACCCTTNATCAACCTCAGCGAACCCCGTTAACGGCCCGTGGTTTTAGGCCAAAAAACACGCTCCGGAATCGCTTCGCCAATTGGCTTCTCCAAAATGACCCTGGATTTTCGAGAACTGCCGAGGTCCAAATCGGATGCTGTGAATCCAGAAGCGATCAGGGGACGGGCTGGTCTGTGTGTGTGTCGTCTGACAGTGCAGCTGTGACCAACACCTGGGTCACACACACACACTCACTGGCTGGCATGGCCGGATGGCGCCACGACCACTGCCTGGGGGTTCGTGGCACATGGCCCGCCACGATGGATGACGATTGCAACTGCTGCCTGGACCCTGTCTGCTCTTCCTCTGCCAAAGGGCGTCTAAAGAGAACTACAAAATTCCAATTCGTGTTTTGATTCGAAAACGACCTGTTCACTAATACCCTTTTATTTGCGTCAACGACTTGTGAGAATTTGTTATTTGCAATCAAGGAATCGATATTTTCAAATGAACCGACCACCGACAACCTGGTCGTCTGCTGGTCGGGATTGAGTTCTGCCGGTCCAATAATAATCGGGTCCTATTCGAACGTCGGGACCTATTTTACTACAAGATCGAGTAAAGTTCAGGAATAGTTGTGGGATAATACCGTTTGGACTTGTTTTCATCTTCTTCCCATCGTTATAAAATCAATCGTGTAATAATCCACAGTTCGAGCGGGACGGGTTTTGTATCCGCCCAACGATCATACTGGCAATCGACGCCGTTGAACAAGCGGTGCGACGGCCGTGTTTGGCCAGAACAGCTTTCTTCATCCAATCAACGTGCTGTTCCATCAGGATCCTTATAAGGACCGTCCTTTTCCACATTTTCATTTCGACAAACAAATCAATGTCCTTTCCTTGACCGCAGATGATCGATATCAATTCTGCACCAGGTGCAGTGCAAAGTTCAGTACTCTGTGGTTCACACTGCTCGAACTTTTCAACGACGGAACCGATATTACACGGCACCGTTGGCGAATTTGTTTATCCTGGACCGGCAATACATCGACGTAATTACTGTTCTGTATTTTCGGTTAAAAGCAGCCATCCCCACGAGCCTCGTGGCAGAACGTGGCTGTTGTTTAAACGTTGAACCTGAAATCAAAAGCCGTTCCAGCCGCAGGACAGACAGAAACAGGTTATGGCGCAATTGTGCAATAACAATAAGGTCATTCCGATTTTGCAAAATAAAATTTACGCGGACGCGTTTGGGAACGTGTTTTGCAAAATTGTCTATTTTGCAAAATACAATTTTGAGCGTTGACCTATATATTCCGGCGGGAAATTAAAAAGTTCACAAAGGGAGATTGGGGATACGGTGCATATAAACACGTCTTGTTGTTCTTCGATTGCGACGACGATTCTGTCAACGATATTGGTGTTTTAACGGTCGGTATGGTATGCAATACAGAATGTGTGGAAAGAGCCATGTCGGACCTCAATGAAGACGGGCCATCTATACATGCAAGAACTGTACNGTTTTGCAAAATTGTCTATTTTGCAAAATACAATTTTGAGCGTTGACCTATATATTCCGGCGGGAAATTAAAAGTTCACAAAGGGAGATTGGGGATACGGTGCATATAAACACGTCTTGTTGTTCTTCGATTGCGACGACGATTCTGTCAACGATATTGGTGTTTTAACGGTCGGTATGGTATGCAATACAGAATGTGTGGAAAGAGCCATGTCGGACCTCAATGAAGACGGGCCATCTATACATGCAAGAACTGTACTGTTGCCATTTTCCACCAACGAGCGCCGGTTTTTTTGGAGTTCTTCCGAATGACTCGTGCTACGTTCTTTGCCTTGTGCGATCGTGGAAAGTGGAGGATTAATACCCTTCACGTGGTGTCAGCACGGAAGAGCAATTGGCAATTTTCTTGTATGTCGTCGGCCAGAATGCATCCAACCGAAGTGCCCAACAACGGTTTCAACACTTAAGAGAAACGATCAGGAAGGTGAAAGACTTTGTTGGTCGCAATGTCATGACAATACTGACTCGTTGTCAAGTTACGTCACCGCTATTGTCGACGCTCTTAAGTGACCATGGGCTGGCCATTACGCCACCCTGCCGTCTGGCATAGCTCCACCAGAAGCGATTAGAGACAGGAAATTCTTCCCGTATTTCAAGGACTGTATTGGCGTGTTTGGACGGAACACACAGCGAGATCAAATATCACACAGGAATAGTTCCATCGATCCACTGCATGCGTATTCCAGTGCGATATTTGATCTCGCTTGTCTTGGTGGGACGCCAGAGTTCACGTCTGAAGGTAGACGCGATCCATGTTGCTGGAGGCAGATCCAGGGTGCTGGTGGCGAATGTTCCTGCGTGCTTTAGTAGTGAATTGGATTCTCTAATATAGTTTCGATGACCACACAAATCAGTAAGGTCTGTATCGGACCGACGTAGCCCAGCACCTCTAGAAAGGAGAAAGCGTCTCTGTGGACGGGTTGTGTATTGTTTGTATGTTCTCCCCGAAGGAAGGGATCCGCCGCAGATTGTACTGTTTTCGAGAGTGTCAGATTGGAATTTTTCGTTATCCCACATGGGAAAACTATCTTTACGACGCCGGTTATGCTATTCAAGGATTGTCTGACACCTTTCCGGGGTGTACGATATCATCTCAAAAGAATGGGGACAAGGAAACGGAAAGTATATCATTATTATCTGCAATGGGTCTGATCGATCTCACGATGGTCAACAGGCCGAAGAACGCGGAAGATCTTTTCAACCTGCGTCACGCTCAACCGCAAGAGCCTTTGGGATGGCAAACCCTTATTGGATGCCGAGGTATCAGGCCTTCTTGTATCCGTTTTCGGATTGACCGCCCTTGGCAACCTGTCCCGTTGAGAACGTGTTTGAGATAGTCCTAATAGAAACCTCATCCCCCACGAGCTCCATTAGACGTTGTTGCTTTTCCACCGTCTATTTAGCGCGTGCTACTGAATTGGCAGGTGTAAGACTGGCCCAGGTCTGTGATTGCCCATCGTTTCGACCTACAGTGTACACCAAGAATCACTGAGGACTTTTGACGCCAACGCACTTCTCTACATTCTCTCCGCACAGAAGCTTCTCTGGCGCCATCCGGACCGTGTCCCGCGTCATAAGTGACGAGACCTCAACAGATTTTGAAAACAGACATTTTGCAAAATCCCTTATCTCGTGGCATCATCTAAATGGGGCCTATGGTAATACGTTGTCGACTTGTCGGTGAAAGATCGGCCGCAGAAGGAGGTATGAGAATGCGGCGCCGACCCAGGTTCACAATGGAGTACCAATTTAAGCATCTCCAACGGTTAAAAGAACTGGTTTTTCTGCTGTGTTTGATTGGTTCGTTTTTGATGGTCACGGGATTGATGATCATGATTGAGGAGAAGCCGGAACAGAAGTGGATTTCAGCGGTATTGGTGTACACCGCCTTGGCGTTTTCAATGTTGACTTTGATCGTCGAGATTAAGGTGCTGATACTAAGCCATCGACGACGTGTTCAGCAACGTGCTCAGCGAGGCCTGTTCCGTTCGACAAGTGGGAGTGTCAATGCAGATCATCAACTGACAGTCGCCGAATAATCGACAACTGGTTCATCAAAAACATCATTGCAACGACCGGCCGTAAATATATGAAGTTTCTCTACAACATTTCTAGTCCTAAATCAGTTTTCTGGAATAAGTATCACAGACCGACAGAACGTATCGGTGTGTGATTATTGTGTATTCCTTGTACAACTGAAAAGTCCAGAAAAGGCCAAACACCATGGCTCGTAGAAAGATATCCCCGCTTTCTTAAGGACTTTGTTGTTAAAAAAAGATAAATTCGCAGAAGCTTTTAAGGACCTCTATCCCGAAGGGGCGATGTACCGTCCTCAAGCTGCAATATACCGTGCGGACTAATGGAGCACTCTGATTTGACGTTTATTGATAAACAACCTCTCTTTAACCGTT
>OUQQ01000509.1:0-15001 GCA_900404475.1 Spongospora subterranea | reverse complement strand
CCAGAAATAACAGTGGTCGGGACCTAACTTTACGCATATTCTGGTTTGGGTGTTCATAACCCATTTCTTGGTTGTTCATAATCCTATTGGTCATGACCTCAAACATGGTTGCTGTACGCACATTTTAGGGTGCTCGCAAACCGGACTCCTTCCGACCCAACCAGATTTGGTTTTTAACTGTCGTTGTTATATACATTCAGACTTGCCGGTTATTTTCCTGGTCAAATTCCAAGGTGCGGCAAAGGTCAGTTTTGAACTTTAGACCAATGCCGGCTATATGAACTTGACTATATATAGTCATAGACCAATCCAGGATCTGCTACGAATCAAGTGTTTATCAACACTATTATGTGGATGGCCGTCGAAAAAAAAACAGCTGTACTGACTTGGCAATCAATAGTTCAATAATCACTGGGTGTTGATCGACCTGGATGATGTGATGATTATTTTCTGATTCACTGAGGTCTGCAACGTTTCAAAACAAATTACAGGAGGTGTTTAGTGTCACAATGGTTTCTGCTCAGGCAGATTAGTCAACTGTCCGAGTGCGAGCTCAACCTGAACAGGATCCATTACCTTTTTGAGTTATATCAATAAATTTATGAGCAAATGTAGTCCATATTTTCAAGCACGTGACTATAGACATCGGTTTCCGGCGGTCATTCGCATAATAGCTGTAATAAACAGTGGATGCCAAGCAATTAATTTTTTGAATTAATTCAAAAGACAGTGAATCCTAATGAGGTCGAGTTCAGACTCGGACAGTTCATCCGGCACGATGGACTGATCTGCCTGAGCAGCAGCCACTGTGTAAATAAATAACCCACAGTTTACAGAGTCCCTTTGAAGCGGACCATGGGCCATTGCGGTTTCCCAATCACGGTCAGGAAAAATGTCAAAAAGCCATGGCTGTATACACAACATATTGACCTCATGTAACTTATCTTGAAACCTTGCCGATCTAAGTGGATCATATAGGAAAATCATCTTATCATCCAGGTAGATGGATATCAACATCCACTGATCATTGAACTATATTGTCAAATCAGTACAGCTGTTTGTTGAAATGACGCGAAAATACAAACAAAGATAGGACAGAGAATTAGTTTGATCGAAGTGTCGACCTCATCAGGAAACGGGATAGGGTGATTGTCTCGGCAGACATCACACGGTAGAGCTAATAACTCAGGGTGGTATGTTCGGAAACACGAGAACACCGCATCGATAGAAAAACTATCGAGACGTTGGCCCTTCGCGAAGCTGAACATCAAATCGCCCGAGTTGAGCCACGCCACAATTTCGTGGTATTGGGCGGCGACAATAATTGGCCGAGAACTTCAATTACCATGTTTCGGATCGAAGGACACATCAACCTTCTTGTTGCGTAGCTGCCGGTTTCATGCTCAGGCAAGGGGAGCCAAGTAATGAATTCGTGGGCAGCAGGGCCCATTTGCAGCGCAGTGTGTTTGAGCAGTCATGGCATCTATTACATCACTAACAGCAGGTTCAGGATTGAACGAGAAACTACAGTATCAACTAAGCAATCATGCTGCTTACAATGAAAAAATGCAAGAAACGTCTGAGAGAGAACTGAACTCAATGCGAACAATCCTCCGTAATAACTGTGGGTGGACCTTGGGTTGAATTCTTGATTGAATAAGTTTTCAAGATTAAACTCTGAGCCAAGTCCACAACAGACCGATGAGGCAAGAACGAAGCACTGAAGTTCCGAAGCAGTTGTGGGCGATGGCATGCCAATAAGCCCTTGAATACGAGCATGTTCAGTATGTGCATGCGAGTAGAGGCTTCATGCTCGCTAGAAACCTTTCCCCAAGAAATCATTCGCCCGCCGAATCCGACGAAAAGAGATCCATATTGCCGACAATCGTGGTCCATTGCAACCGGTAACGGTGGCCATCGTTAACGCATTGAAAGCGAAATCGTGTCTGCCGGCTCTGAGACAGAACGAAGACGACGAGACGAATGGATCGACTTTTTTTGTCAAAATGCTAAATCAGAATCTGTTTGAGAGTGCAGTGGGGATATATTGTAGTTCATCATAATGCGAAATAAAAACGGCGTTGGTGATACTGAGTTGACAACACCATGCAGGTTCTGAAAGGAATCTTGACGTTTGATTACGATGAAGGTGACGCATCCAGATCTTTGGCTAACTCGATGCAGATCCGATCTCTTGCAGGATTGACATGTATCCTTCATTCAAAAGACCAACATTGGAAAAGACGAGAGCGCATGGAAACTCAACGAAAAAGGAGCCCAAGGAGCTTTCCATTCACAGCGTTTCGACAAAAGGGATTACTCCTTCGTGGGTTGCATGCAATACCAGGTTCACCCGCTGTCAAAACGACTTGTTGCCAGCCGCATCACCAATATAGCAACAAATTGGTCCCAATGCAGTTTAATCCATTTGACGGCGACGTGTCTGTCCAAGGCTCTAACACACGAAGAGCGCAAGGAGGTGGCTTTTTTTTGCAAAAAACAAAGCAGGAACTGTAAGACCTGATCCCTAACGAATAAAAATCAGTCTCAGCTGGTCAATGTGATGGCCACAGCCAGAGCAATGGATTCCGCGAAAGAAAAAATTAGCCCATTCCGGTCTAGCACTGTTGCTAGAGCCTCAGATGGAAACTGTTTGGAAAAACAAAATGATCTGCTTTGACCCCGTTCAGTTCTGATATCCTGTTTTTGTTCACTTTCACGTGCATCGGCCTGCGACCATGGTCACAACGATAATCCAATGATTATTACCCATGCACATGCTTGGTGTGTACTAAGGTGAAAGCATTTTGTTGTGTTTTGGTGTGTACAGTACACACCAAAATGTGATGTCCCGTGAAGTACTGTATTCCACATTGCTCTTCAACGAGTTATAGGAATCTATAGTGACAATTTTGAAAAATTGTCAAGTTCCTCCGAAATAGTATAGTGGCCAGTATTCGCCCCTGTCACGGGTGAGACCGGGGTTCAATTCCCCGTTTCGGAGACCATTTTTTGCTCATTTCTGCTTTTTTTTGGCACATTATGGTGTAGGATTTTTGCCGACGAAACGCGTCTCCGGTGCCAACCCCTTTTTATGCAACGATATTCGAGCACCGTTGCACACGTGGTGAACATTCAAACTTTGCAAAAAATCTCTCATAGTTCGTCATTCTGGCCAGGTTGAACAGCATTGTATTGAGGGTTATAAACGTAATCTGCTGTCATCAAATCGAAACGATTACGTTCGAATTACTGATGGGAATGGAGTCATGTCGTTGCGCGGTTCAGCAAATCTAAAGCAACATTCCACATGTCAACCAGGATTGGTTTTGCAACTGCCAGTTCATTCTGTACCTCGCGGATGGCTCGGCTCCGTCCATCATGAATGCCATCGCCAAAGGTGAAGTTAGAGCCTCCAATGGAAAGTAATCGCGAAAACTAATGATGGCACATCCAAATAAAATCGAAAAACCAAAACGATCTGGACCAATTATGTTGTTCTTAGCATGTGAAGAGAACTCTGCAGAATCGCCACGTTCTGATCGCGAGCGGGTCAGCTTAACTGAGGTCCAAGTTTACGAGTTTCCTGCAATCCACCATCGCTGACTTCCATGTTTCACCTGCTTACGGTACTCTACCAATATTGAAGTGATTTTTCAGATTTGTTTCCTTCAGGCACCTTCGAGAACCGATGGCGTTCCGATCCCGACATTCCTCCTGCGATGGGCCGTTTCCTGGTGCTGTTGAATACGTACTCGAACATAGGCGACCGTGTTCTGATAGTTGGACCAATTATACAGGCATGCAAATCGTGCCAAGCTCTTGCCTAATCGACAGTAAAGCTGTGTAAATGGTATATATATATATTAGACGATATCAGTCTCTATCGCAACTGTTTTGATCATTTCTGTAGGTAGTTCTTTGAGAACCTCATCAGAAGATATCCGCTGTGGCGAACTGTCATTCGGATGAATACTTCCCGACCCCTTATGCTTGAAAACATCTTCGAAGATTGAGGTGACACCAGAAGGGGCATTGTCCATTGGTAGCATATAGCTGACCATATGGCGCGGAACGCTTCCCAAGGCTTCCGAATACGCACGAAGCCATTCGATGCGCGATGGGAAGAACCATTGAGCGCCCAACGCCTCCATCTCCCGAAACATGCTGTGGGACCATCTGTACAAAACATTCAAAAGCGAAATTATGGATAGGAAGCTTAAGATTACACGCTAGTTTTATCAAGCACACCGCTACCACCAATATTAGCTTCACGTGTACGATGCAGCAAGAAAAGTCGCATAGCGTTCAGCACGTCACCACGTCTGAGATACCTGGTCAACGCCCCCATAACTTTACGACCTCTGTCTCCAAATCTGCAGGCCATGAACAAAACATTCTCGGAAACCGGCTATTATCAAACCTATCTGTAATCGCAGAATCACGTTCTTGCTGAGTCAATAATGACTCCATTGGTATTTCAGGCATTAGCGGTTTGATTTTGACTTCGTTGTCTCCAACTATATTGATAAGGGGGAGCTGCTCGTAGTAAAAATACCTAGCATTAGGCACAGATTATTAATCGATAAACGGGATGAACGTGGAGTACCATAACAGATTATAATACAGTTTTGGGTACATGATTCGAAACCTTTCAGGCCCAAATACATCTTTATGTTGATTGGACATAGTGACCTCCAAAAGATTCCTTAGCACAAGTGGGGAAATGTAAGGAACCTGAAGCAAATCTAAACCAAGAACCAGTGTCAAAAAACACTATGTAAAAAGCAAGCCCTATACCGGTTTTCCCATTCATCAGCGTTAAGCGTATATTAAGTTCGGGAACAAACGTAGAGGTCCGACAAACAATGCAGCGTGTGCTTTCATGATTGGGGTCATCGTTCCATCCAGCCATTATCTCGCAATCAGACAGCTGTCAATCGAAATGATGAAATCAACAAATTGAAATCAAGTCAGCAAACGAAATACCCTTGAATTACATCCTGGACATATCGAAACTGTAGACATTGCCGTTATCTTCCAGTTGACCTTCATGTCCGGGGAGATTGTTAATGTTTTGTTGCCAAAATGTCGTGTAAAGTCCAACGACTGTCGGGTTTTAGGAGATATTGGTGCCTCTGTTACGGCCGATGTAAACAGCGCATATGTGACCTACAATGTTGTTACCAACATGAAAGGAGCGTTGCGCAAAAAAAACAATTCGGCACGGCTGCAAACCTGGGACGGTTGAATACCGGAATCTTTCATGAGCTGCAAAATGGTTCTGGCAGATTCAGCACGACTAAATTTCGCGCAGAGCTTTAGCATCGACCTGTACGTGGATTCATCGGCAATCAGACCCGACCTGTGATCAAAATAAGTTGACTGAGGGATTTGGTGATGTCATTCAAAGGTCGTGACTGGAATCCAAGGCCTCGCACTCCCAAAAAGAAAAACTGCAACACGAATCGTAAAGAATTACTTGCGAATTCTGTTCAAAATCTGGAAGGCGTCATCAACAACAGCCTCGGTAAGTGAGGTGTTCCAGTCAACAGAAATGGATGCCAGCAGGAACCATGAGCTGTAAACAAGCATGAGCAGATGCCTGGCCCAGTCAATATTCGATTCGAAAGTTTTAGTAAGTTTGTCGATTGAGCCTCGGTGCTGGAACAGAGAAACCGCTACGGGTCGTGAAAGGAAAAATGCCTGAATACAAAATCAAAAACAGTTCGACGCAAGACCTGTAGGATGATCAGTTTACCTCTTGAAATTCAGTCCTTAGCATCTGCGCTTTAGCAGGACCCCAATCTCGCATATTTTCAACGACCACAGGTCGCGGGTCGTATAGCAGTTTGGGGTCAAGAACAGGAAAACAAGCATATGCTGGAGATGGCGACAGTGCCGGCCCATTGACTAAAATTACAAAAATATACATTCATGAACAGTCAGAATAAAAAAAATACAACAAAGGGGAATGATGACCTGATAAGGGCAAAGGTGGAGGCACTCTATAAACAGCCTTGATTTCTGGAGCTTCAAGCAGACTTTGGACCAATCCAGCTAAACTTTCAGCTTTATCCTAAAAAGCTGAGTAAGTTACGATGCGGAAACGAGCCAACTACATTTACAGCGATGGCTTCAACGGAATGATGATAATCACAGCAACGGTCAAAAAATTTCAGCTCCGAGTCACGATCGCTCGGGAACGTTCTTTCTTCGATGAAGCGTGTGAAACATTGCGTTTCGATAAGTGCTTGAACAAACTGACGTATAGGACCTTTGGGTTTCTCGTCTAGAAATGCCTTTTTCTCGAATAACTCATCAAGACGAACATTTTCTGGTACTTCCGGGAACAACAAAAAGTCTCGAAACCGACCAAAAAGGCCAGTAAAAAAATGCACGAATGCGGCGCGCACTGCTCTTTGATTGAATACTTCCTCATCGTGAAGCTGTGATGAGGCGTGCGCCTAAATTCATCCATCTTCAAAACAAAATCCAGTGCAAAAGTAGCTTCGTAGAAACAAAAAGGTCAATCGAAATACAACTCAAGGATAAAATAAAAGTTTTGCCCACACCTCCGAGGGGATGATGTTAAATGTCAGGTCCAGAGAATCCAACTCGTCCTTCGAGATAGGATGCAAACTGGATAGGTGGCCAAATTGTTCCAATTCTTGTCGCAATACAGCGGTCAATGTTGCGGGCAGCGGAAGCAGCGGTGAGGACGGATGCACGAAAGATGTACGTGTATCCAGATTAATGACGACAATATCGGGTCTTTCATAAAGCCTAATTGCACTAAGTAAACTGAAAGCAGACCGCTCAAGCTGCATCACCTAGGGTCAACATAAGCCTGTCGCAGGCCAACGAATACAGGCATAGGAGCATCGATGATTACTGAGATTACACGAGGCAAAACAGGAATGTAGGAATATTGCCATTCTAGCGGAAACATCAAAGACAGCAATGTATGCGCAGTAGGTGTTAACAATCTTGGATGGATTGACACTAAAATTACTTTACGCTCCAGCATTAAAGCATTGAGGGCAACTAGTATCAGGTCCAGCGGAAGACATCGGAATACCATATCGAATGAACACTGAGAGAACGATGCTAAACAAGAGCAAGAAAACAGAAGACGAACTGATAAATAAAACATGAACATACATTAATAAGAGGTAAATCCTCATCAGAGTTGGGAACGTTGAAGGAAATGGATTTTGACCCTATCTGAATTTGTGAGGCCAACCTCGGTGAAAGCGGGACCGGAATCTCAAACAAGTTGCTTAAAATGCGCTCAAGAGGAACTAGTATCGTACGACATGGTGTAACCATGATTAAATTTCTGTAAGTGGATTATACTTGATGTGAGCTTACATGTCTGCGGTGACACGCTGATGCGATAGAGTTCGGCTAACATAACGTTGAAGCTCTCAAAGAACGGATAATACGAGAGTAAGCAAATCGTCTTGCTGGCATAGAGCGGCTTAGATTCAAAGCTTAACGACAAGCATCGCGTATTATGTTCGGGAGATTGACAATCAGCAGTAACCGACTTCGGAGGCAGCGTATGAAAATTGAAGTGATCCGTTATAACCTCTGATGACACCGACATCTGTTGCCAATATGAATGCTGTGAAACAAACGTTTACTTAACTATACCCTAGGGAATTTTTCCAGTATTGTATCTAAAGAACGATTCCATACGTCTAAAGAGAGAGGCTCAAAGCAGGTTAAGGCCGAGCCATACATTTTCCGTCCAAAGGAGTTCGTTAACACAAAATCATGAGAAGTGGGCAATGGTGCCGACCTCATTAATACAGACCCATTTGGCTGACAAAACTAACAGAACCCATTATGGTTGAGACAATTTGCAGTCAAGTTTTGATACCTGAGCAACTACCACCGGCAATGGTGATAAAGGAGCATCTTTCCTAGGAAATCTTTTTTTGTGTTTCAGCAAACAATAAACAAACCATGGAGATTGCGTACCGGTCGATGACGTTTGGCTTGTACACCTGGTCTAACGGTGTCGCTGGACACTTTTTATAGTATAAGTCAAGACCATTTCCGAACTTGATCCCAAACTGGCTATCGTTCTGCACTTTCCAAAAATCTGGAGGTGCAACCTCGCCATCTGCCTGACCATCCAGAACAAATTCATCGACTGTGCATAAAAAAACAGTAGAAATCAAGAACCTCGGCAACGAGAATGACTTCAGCAATAGGGACCTTGACTGGATGGCGTTCGACGAATATGTATGATGGATTAGTTTGCCTTCCAAAAATGTCGGACCTTTTGAACACTGTTTGGAAATTGTGATCGACTTTAACAAAGCCTTTTGAAAACGGGTTTTGAATAAAAACCGACGTAAACTGTGAAGGTTACCTTTGGGACACTCATCTTCTTTAAGGACGACGATTTCAGTCAATGGTTCTCCCAGGCTAGGATCACGGCTATATGCCAGCCAGCTATGTGAACCAAATAAACCATTACGTAGCGAAGCCGACGCGCCAGTAATGGTGCATTTCATGAGATCGCAGTTTGGAGGAGCCTGTTTTCCAATGCATACTGATATTGCCGTTATCGGTCGAGAATTTTCTATGAACAGCACGTAAGCGTCTTGTTGCTTGAAAAAACAAAAATGATGAACCAAACAGATACGTTCATTGCTTCAAGATATTTGCGGTTGTTTTTGTTTTCTAGTGGGTGGACTAACCTAAGTCGTAGACAGAATTTTGCGAAGTGAAAACATCGCCAATTCCGACCGTTATAAAATATTCGAGTAACCGCTCAGGATCGGATTGCGGGAAAGAGCCAGACTGTGTCGTAGTCTTTTCCATTGTCGGCATACGCGTAGCATTGGTTGTCGAATCGGCTTCCATACTGACTGCAACAGCGGGTGTAGGCGTCGACTCATTACTGGTCATGTGGGATTACAAGGGTCCAGATGCAGAATCAAAGATGGGTCATGTCTCAAACCACGCGCCAAAGGATTAGCCCTTGAGTTATCAACAAAAGGGTGATAATCACTTGAACAATCCCCACAAACGCCCTCAAATTAGTTTCCACTTCCGCTTTTCGATTGTGTATTTTTGCACTTTACGGAAAAAGTGATCCGTTCAACAGTGTACATTTAATGCACAGCACAGTAGAAAGGCGCAACCCGATGGCCATAGGACGGTCTGGAATAGCGAATGCGTCGTCAAATCGGCACAGGATGGTGAGGAAGAATGTCCAAAATTCAAGACGGGCGAACGTTGGTCTTCTTCAGCAAACTGTTTATTGGGAGCTCGCTCCCACTTTAACATCGCCGCGTACAAAACTGCCTTGAGATGACATGGTCAGCATCATCGTGTCGGTTATCAACGAATCAACTCCGAAGGTCGGCATTTCAAGTGGAATTAGCGAAAGGATTTATCAAGGCAAGTGGAGTTCACTTAATGAGTTTCGCCCCCATCAGGACGGCCCTCGTCAAACAGTAATCTATCTGCCTTTACAATTGCGTCGTCTTATCTCGTTTTTGTCTCTTCTATTGGTTTATCTTCAATCTCTCGGTCCTTTCATGTCTCTCCAACTTTTTTTCTGTTTCTCTCGCCTTCACTCCTTTTAATTCGCAGCAAGACCGTCTAGATGGCGACCAAGCTCGGTGGTAATTCGATGCACGGGTCTTGCCCGCATTTCATAAAACCTCTCGCTATCCACTTGGAATGGTAATTTTCGGTGTTGATCTCGTTAATGACCGACTCGATTATACTGATCATGTCATCTTGAGCAGTGTTACAGTACCACAAGCTTTGAAACTGTTTAAAAAGACAGACTACACATGAAATATTGTCTGCATTTGACAACGATTGTATGAAATGAAACCAATTTGGTTTGAAACTTCCCCTACCGCATAAAGCGTTTCGTTCAAGTTTAAGTTTTTTTGAAGATTCAAAGAGTATATGGCATCTCAGCCTTGGACGCGTTGGAGAAGGTGTTGATGGAGACTACGTTAACGATGCTTTTTATTGTTTGTCCAATTTCTCGATGTTTCCCAGTTTGCACTCTGAACTTGAGCATTGCATGCCTATGGACGTGTTCAGATTTGCTATCGACAACGCTATGCGATTGCTACCGTCATATTCCCTTGATAGCGACTCGTTCCACATAACAGGTGTGGTCGGGCAGGGTTTGATATTCATTTTTTGTGAGGTCGGCTGATAGTGCAGGTTCTGTTTCTGCTTGATGTCGCTCTCCAAAAGATTGGTCAGCATCAGTTTCGATTGATGGAAATTTTTGTCCAGTCGAATACTGATACTCAACATCTTTTCTTGACCTAAGAACTGATCCAAGTATTTTGTACGGACGCGAAATGGTTGCAATTTCGCAACAAAGGCGGTCGCATGCCAAATCCTGTTTGCTTTTACGGGGCTTTTTATTGCACAGAAATGGATTCGAGTCAGTTGTTTCGTCGGACGGTCGTGGACGGCGTTGTCTATCCCACCAGGCCGCCGTTTCTGAACTGACAGTTATCAGTTTGTTCACTGCCCATCTCGCGATTATACCGATATTCACTCAAATTATAGAATCAACCAATTAGTTATTCCATGATCTGCCGGGTTTGACGAATTGCACGAGAAATGAATGTCACAGCTATACAGAAAAGCGTTTATTATAGAGGACGCGAGGTCGCTTCCAGCGAATGCTTAAATTCGGATTCAGTGAACTCCTTGTATCGCGACGTATCCGCGTCCGACACAATAATTTTTTGGGGCCCATCTTTTGAATGTCTTTCGCGGACGGCAGCAAGCTCTGCTCGTGCCAGGCGTGCAATGTAAAAAGACGCAAAGAGTGTCAACAGCAACGAAAACACCAGTAAGGAATATTGCAGTTTGGATACGTGTCGATCGGTGGAATTAGCGATTTGAGTTGCGGCGGCCAACGACGATAGTGAGGCGCCGGCACTAACCTCAACGATGATGAACGGCGATAATCCTATAATGGTTCCTAGAAAGTAATCACGGAACCGGACGCTCGTCGCAGACAGCACATAGCTTGTCGCTCCGAATGGCAGGAATGATGTCATTCGCAGAAGTGCCACAACCTGAAGGCCTAAACTTATGAAACAATGAATACAGACGATAGGGTGTTGCGGTACCTTTGTGCTTCATGAGAAGTTCCTCGACATGAACCACCTTGGACTTGCGAGCCCAAAGGGTGACGCGCGAACGGCATGCGTTTCGGCCGAATGTGAATACCATGGCGGCGGCCACCGTACTTGCAACTGAGACTTGTAGGCAACCAAACGGGATCCCGGGAAAGATCCCGTTCATTCTTACCGAGATATACCCAGCTCCAAGAATCAACGGAAATACGGGTAGGCATAACATCTAACAAACCCCACGATCGGTATGGAAAACGTTGCTAGGGTATGAATACGTACCGAATTAAATGTGTAGATGCCAACAAAGCCTAAGAAGCCAAGGAAAGGCTCTTGTTCCATCAGGGTGAATATTACTGTCCCTGCGTAGACGACTTTATCCCCATCCAGAATCAAATACAGAACGCAAAAGGAGGTGAACAGGGCGAACCCCATTATCACCCCGCGAGGCACTGTAATGTTGGTCGACATTTCCGGATCGTCGGCGTCGACATCGGACATAGCATCCGCGTCGGGATCTGCCACCGGCGGCATGAGCGGCTCTGGCTTAGCATCCAACATCTTCCTCCAGAATGGCAATGGAGACATCACACGATAGCCCGGGGCACGCGTGCACCTTCCGATCAGTTTATCAGCGAGTTGACTCTGCTGTGATAACCATTATTCGATTGAAAGGCAGAGATTGTTCGCCTGATGCGGTTGTATCATGACCCACTACAGATCGCCCAGGTACTAAATCATCAATGTACCTGTCTACAAAGTATCTCCATAAACGCCATAGAATGTACTGTTTCTGTTTTTTTTTTGACATTTTCTCAAGATCGGTGGACAAGAGACGAAAAACAACCCCATGGGGAATTTTTCGAATACGTCGAAACCCACAAGAAAGTAGGTGTAGTTTCAGGTGGTCAGCGAAGGACAATTACCACGAATTTGCAATTTTGATATGACTGGCGCGTCAAGGTTTCGGTTTCATCACGTAGATTAGCTCATTAAGACCCAAACTTCATCGAGGGAAGGCACCATGCTATCGTACTAGTACTCTACACTTACAAACAAGGGCATAAAGTGATCATTGGATTGTATTGGCATCTATGCCCCGCTTATCGTTGTTGTTGCAACGATGTCCTTATACTAAATCCTCCTGTGCCAGCAGATGTTGTCACAATCAAGGCTAATCCGAACTGCTTCTTCCTCACTCCCATTGTTATAAACTAGAATGCTTTTATCAACTCCTTTGCGAAGGTCTCTCATCCCACCGCGCTTCTACCGGAATTATTGCATGCCCTGTCGGCGGCGACTCGCAGTGTACGACATGGCTGAGCGAAGTCCGTGGAAAATCGTTGTTGATTCGTGTCAACAGCTGGTTTAGTTATTACGAGAGGAGTGGAAATGGCCAGTGTTGACCATATCAGGATGAGCGATGACCCATCGGGTGAACTGACTGGGCGGACGGTATTGCCAGGCCAACGCGTGTCTATTCCTGACGACACCTGTCTGGTTTCGGGCCCGGGAATTATGCCTCGCAATGGTTAGTTTTTCGAGAATCCCAAGTTTGATCCATCGATTTTTTGACCGAGTTCCTTGGCAGATACCACCGCCCTTGTGACTAAAGCTGGCACATTACGTTCCAATATCGTTCGGTCAAAAGCGCAGGTTCGACTCTCAGTATTTCTTCATCAAATCTTTCTGATTTCGTTTTGCCAGAAATCAATGCATTTATCAGTTGTGACAAGTGAGAAAAGATACACACCTGTCGTAACCGACCAAGTTTGTCATAACAATTGATTGTATCATTTCTTCTGAATACGGCTTAGGTTCTTGGCGTTGTGACTTCGAAACACGGTGATCATTTTCGTGTTGATATTGGCTCTAGTCGCGAAGCGTATTTGCCGGTTTTGGCGTTCCAGGGAGCGACAAAAAGGAACCGGCCCAATATCAGCGTTGGCGCCTTGATTTACGGCCAAATCAGCATAGCCAATTCTGATATGCGACCTGAATTGACTTGTATTTCTCCCCATTTCAAAAAGGAATGGATGACGGGGGAATCACTGTTTGGCGAGCTGCATGGGGGATATATGTTCACATGTTCCACCAACTTGGTGAGGGCTTTGTTAGCCCAAGACTGCCTGGTCCTGTCGCTGTTGGGCAACACATTGCCATTCGAGGTGACGATAGGGCAGAACGGCCGGGTTTGGGTCAAAGCCGACACTGTCACACACACAATTTTGGCTGCCAACTGCATTGCCAATTCCGAGCATCTAACCGACTCGATGACGACCCTCATGGTCAGGGAGTTAATCAGCGCATCGCAACGAGGTCAATATACATAACACTTTTATTTCTGGCTGTTTGCCGCTTTTCTTCCCGAACGAAATCGGATTTAAAACATTCCTGCTCGCATATCACACGAAGAACACCAATATAGTCTGAGTTCGAATTGATATTTGGCATGACGTGATTCGATCTTGTGCCTCCACGTTCATGGATGAAGCCGCGATGGTTTTTATTTGAACAATTGATTCTTTTTGTAGAAAAATGAAGTGCAGAGCCTGTAGAACCTCACGACAACATCGGAGCTTCTGGATGAATGACGACTGGTGTTTCAGATATCGTATTCAGCAAGAATGCCAGCCGGACTCCGCCCTTGATCAGCTGGGTTTCCACAACCGGTATGCTGCGCTGGTAGTATTCCTGACATATATTGAATCCGGACATGATAAGCGTACCGTTCCGGTCCTTATAAGCAAATTCACCTGCATCTAACATGAGATCGCTTAAAAAACAAACACTACTTTTGTTACAGGCTAAGGATGCTGTTTCCGACGCCCAGGCTTCTATTTGGCCACTTTCCATGATGTGGTTGCCCACCCAGAGATTAACCTGCTCAAAGCTCTTTTTGCCTGCCTCTTTGATCAGAAATTCTGTGTATTGCTGCTGCGATTCATCAAAATCATTCCGCATTCGGCGATGGATCATGTCGGTATCCCAGATTTTGTGTAAGTTGGTCTTTGTACCACAAAAATGCCCATGCTCTGAGTTTCCTCCTACAAAGAAGATTCAGCAGTGAATCGAGTTCAAAACCATGACAAACCTCTATCCTGTGTGAATGAAACATGTAGCGGCTGCGTGAAATCAGGAACCCGACACAAATTAAATGAGCAATCTGCAAACCTGATGAATATCTCCAGCGAAATGAGTTAGAAACTTCAGATCGATGGTGGACTCAGAGCCATGGAATGGTGTTCGTAAACGCGTTGTATAGTTATGGATGGCGCTGACGACGCATCCCTTGGCGTCGCAGTCTGAATCGACAAATTTGCAGGCCCACTCCGGTGTGTCAACAAAATGCAATGGCTCAGTCCATCGATATTGTGCAAACCGTCGGATCTAAGCCAGGTTTAGAAACCGACCTTGCCAGGCTTTCAGAAGTAATAGTGATTTACTTCATCGGCCCAACTTGCGATGGATTCTAAAGTTCCTCCATCGTGGGCCAACAACGTCGCGCAAATACCGTTTGCTTTATCTGTCAACAAACTACAACAAAGAATGAGAAGAAATCGGAAACTGCCAAAACGAAGCCAACGACCTTTGGGCGATTGCTGCCACGATTTCATGACCCTCTTTTCCCCACGCGTCGATGTTAACAAAACAGGCGATGAAAGCAACCAGCAGAGCCCGAAGCATGGCAGCAACCTTACTCTACACAGGTTACTACTGTATGTCTTGTTGGGGGGCGGCCGGCATGAACAAGTGGCGAGGTTGGCATGATAGAGGTACACCACGCGCCCGTCAAGCGCACACCCACTCAACTCATCAAATGTGCACCCAACTCATCAAATGTACACACACATGGA
>OUQQ01000411.1:0-18300 GCA_900404475.1 Spongospora subterranea | reverse complement strand
TCGGATCATGGTTGTAGCCCATATGAGAATATCCGGTCATTTTGTATCGGACTTGTCGATCAAGCTCATTCGCAAATGGTTCTGGTGGCCGAACATGAACTTGATAACCGACTTTGTTTCCAAATGTTTACACTGAATTCGGGTCAACGGGTCTGTCGTTCCCCGTCCATTTGGCTATGCATGCAAACCGACCTAATCGTCTTCCTATATATTTCTAAAGTCAAGAAAGGCGTTCCTCACTCATTTCAATATACCGTATTCTTGTGATCAAGGGCGATGTCTCCGCCTTGATGGAACTAATCCCGTTTGAATCTGCCGATCATCACACAGTGGTAACTGGTCTAATCGACTGGTTCAAACGGTTTGGAATTGTGTATTAACATGTGTCCGATCAGGGCACTCACTTTAAAACCCGTGTGATTGATGAGCTCTGCAGTCGTCTACACATAGCACAGCACTTCACGACGGCCTACACCCCATGGGCAAACGGAACGGTGGAAATCGTGAACCGGTATAATCTTGAGGCTTCAAAGAAATGACACTCAGAATGTAGTCTCGCTTTAGAAGTCTATTGGCGTTTCATTCTCCCCATCGTTAATATGACGTTGAACCAACGTGTACGGCCACGACAGGCTTCGACCCATTGTCCACGATAGTTGTATAGTCTTTGGATTCAGTAACTGACATTCCATTAATTCCTATTCGTATTCAATCACTTACAGCTGAACTCGCATCATCGATTGACGTCATCCATCAAATAGCCGTTTATCCAAACAACGTGCACAGCAACACCGGTCCCGCTCATAGAATGCCAGCGCTAAGCCAAATCAACTTTACCATTGGCGACTTCGTGCTCGTCACCTGCAATATCAAGCTGTTTTTCCACAAAACCATATACAATTGGCTCGGGTCTACTGCACGTATTTTTGGTATGATTAACGACCAAATATACCGTGTGGAATTTCTAAATCACCGGCGACCGAACTGATATTCACGCTCAACGTTTGAAATACTACTGCGATCGTAATTTACAGGTCACCACAGCGCTTCTGGATAATATTGGCGTAACCTCCTCTACTGAATTCGAAGTGCAGAGTCTGGACAACTGGACCTCCTAATTCATTGGATTGGTTTTGAAACAACTGACGCCAGTTGGGAACCCTTCGATATAATCCAGGGATATTCCTACTATAATTCAACAGTTCCTGTCAGATCATTCTGACCATCACCTGGTGAAACAGGTATTAGTCGAGTTTACTTTACTACATTTCTTTTTCTGAAAGGGGAATGTACTGCGCTCCACAGTACTGTATTCCTACGATCTTAATCTTCTCAATAATACATCTCTCTCTGTCTCATTCCTTTCGCGTCCGTCCTTGCCCACAAGCGTGGACCTGGCATACATCCCTCCCCCCTCCCTCAATACTCACTCAATCAACCCATCATAAACTCTTCTCTGCTCTAATACTATATTATTATTGAGGCGATGAAATGAATGATAATGGCTCCTTCTTCCCTTTCTGTCATCATGTTCATTCCTGGGCCTGCCCTGGCTCCTTTGTCGTGACATATCTCCATTTAACTCCATCGTATCTCATTGAGCACCTTGACTCTAACGTTGGTGGTGTTGTTGACCAGTTAATCCCTGCATACTCCAGATAATCACTAAGGGTTCTCTTAGATCCCATCCCCAGATCGTCCATCTCCGATCGGTCTATCTCCTGTCAGTGATTGTGAAGGTGTCAGCACCTTATCTCCCCTCCTCCTGTGATAATGACACCCCTGACCTGATCTATCTCCTCATCCGCCTCAACGGTTGATGTCAGGATTAACCTCGCTCTCGCCTCTGACAGCCTTGCCGGCCGTTCCCACTCAGGATTGTCTGCATATACATTATGGCGGCGCTCCCCATAGAGATGAGTGAGCAGGTTCAGACGAGGGGTGAACAGATCCCAACCGCTCGTCCATAATCTCGCCCCGATCCTGATAAGAGGTGATCAGTTGGGAGAGAGGTAAGGGCGGCTAGAGAATCTCTGACAGTATCTCCTCGCCATGGAACAGGAAAGGAAGATAGCGATCATAAGGGGCGTCATGGAGAATACGGGCGGGTCCGGCGAGGAATCCAGCACCAATAAATGGCGAATAACAGGTTGTCTTGCGCCCCTGTTTATCAAGGGCAACACCCTCAGCCATATTCTGTTGGTCGCGTTTAAGATGTGATGAACTGCTGGCGATATGGCGATAAGACCCAACCTCATCTCTACACCAATCCGGTATCTGATACAGTAATCCAGGAGGTGCCCATTCTGTTGTCACCATACAGTTCCTATCACAATATCCCGTTAATCTGGGGGGCTGTAAAGGGGCAATCAACTCCCTCACCACTGCCTGATATTCCCCCCTAAATCCCCTATCTCTGATGCAGGATAATGGCTTAGAACAGATCTATCCGGCTCAGGCATATCTGCCAGATTCATCAACAGCTCCTGATCCCAATCCTGCAGGAAATTGGCATGAGCGTCTATCTGCATGAAGACCGCTTCCCCATCCCTAACGGTCATTAGTCAGATCCTCTAACCCTTAACCCCTACTCCCCCTTACCATAATTTCGATGCGATATATCGGGCGTGTGTTGGCCCTTGACCATATCTGGCATTAACTCTGACCAATCGAACCTGTTGGTATAGGTTGATAGGGATCCTATTCTCACAAGGGATATCGTATGTCTCGTTAACTGCCAATGGTTCATCCCATGGCTTCATCTGATCAACCACTCCCACAAACACCCGCTTTGGGTCTTTGGCCTTATTGAATATCGAATAGAGCGTGTCCTGACAGAAGTTGTCCCGGAATGACGCCAGAGATATGAATATGGTATTGGGATAGGAATTAGAGAGTTGACCTGAGATCCGTTCTCGATAGTCTTTAACCGACTCATTAAAATAGGGAATATCACCCTCTGTATAAATATGCTCATCAATGGTCTTGATGGTTCTGGGGAGCGGAATCACCGCCGACTTGACCATAGAGGAATTGGTATCGCGATCCAATCCATCATCCTTGATTATTGCCAACGCCATCACGATTATCGTGATGACAGACATTACACTCGCTATTACCAGTAATATCGAGCGATTATTGATCACTCTCGATATCGCTTTACCAATAGGTGATTTCGCCTCTGTCGCAAACCTCAAAGATCGTCCATTGCTCTGTTGACTGAACAACATGATGATGTGGAGGATTCCCCAGGCGAGTTATGACCCGGAGCTGGTATTGGTCAGAGAGAGTGTAGCTGTGCTGGATTGGGAATTGGCGCTGAAGATTCAATACTGACACTGGTCGCAGATAGAACAAGTGTCTGAACAAGGAGAAAAGGGTCTGGCACGTTCTGGTGCAACTTGATCACACTGTAGAGAGGGCTGTTCAGGACCCAACAGGCCAGGACAATCGACAGATCAATACTGGGAAGGATGTGATGATCCTGAACAATAACGAGAAGGGTCGGATACCAACACAGCTCGCTGGTTAATAATGAGGATCGAGTAGAGATCGAGATGGGTGATCTATCGGCAGTGAATCAATTCAAATCACCCTCAGTAGTAGAATGTGTTGCAGTTCAACTACAATAGTGTGATGAAAGGGCGCCACCTCGCCAGACGACGATCGACCAATGAAATTACTCACGATAAACAAGTCCAAGATACGAATTTCGTGGAGGCTCTTTTAACTGATCTTGGAAATGGGAAGAAGAAATTAATGAGAGAGGCTTTAAAAAATCAAGTCACTATTGAGGTCCATCAACCGCATCATCATCATCGTGGAATAGTTCATGATATTCCCAAACGATTAACTGTTAAAAGTGTATTTGATCATTATTGTCGGGGTTATCTTCCTCCTGGTCAAACATTCGCTTATATTGAAAAAAAGGGACAAGTTATGGATCTTAAACATTTCAACGATTTCATGAAAGATTTCGGTTTGTTTCCCGGGTGCTTCAGCAGTAGAGAAGAGGTTGTGATCGTTATTGTGGAACTGACTATATCACCGCTCTGATCATTCCTATCGACAACAGGTCAATATTCTATTTCGGAAACTGAATCTGATGAGTCGAAAGAATGAGAGCAGGCTTGAGCTATCTCGATCACAATTCGAGCACTTTATCCAGGGAGTATTGACCCTGAAAGGCCCTGCTCATCAACGAGGAATGAGCAGTGAGGACGCCCTGAACAATTGGAGGAGACAGAAGCTGTCTGGGGATCAATCGCATTGGATGGAGTTAGCTGCATTAACTGAAGAGACTAATGCCGATCTGATGCCAGCAAGTATATTAGGACACACAATCATGGCGTCATGATCATCAATCTGACCACAATCGCGTGTGATGTGTTCAGTTGAGGAACGGGAGGACGAGAGCGATCCAGGTCTGGAGGAGCCAGAGGACACGGCAGATCTTCCCCCAGTACCGGGTCCAGATCCCGACCAGCTCCTCTCGGTTATCGCCCTGCTTCGTCAGGAATTGGAGCAGCGATCGGCCCTCCTTTGGGGAGCGCTTCAAATGGGTCTCGTGGTACCAGATCAGGTCATTCCTGGGTCGACACCGATTGCAGTTTGATACTTGCTGATAATGTGCAGGATAAATCGGATTGTTGGCCGGATCAGGTGACCAGCGATTCATCATCATTGATTGTGAATATAAGTGAGGAAGTGGTAAAGGGCAGAGAATCATATCAAGCGATGATCGACACCCTAATTGATACACGGAATACTCATGAGACTGATCTGAATCAGATGACCAATACTGTAATATCAACTCAGTTCCATTATAATGTGTTTTATCAACTTCTTCTCACCTTGCCAATAGATTACAGATCATCATCTTTCAATCATTGAGCTCATTCACAGTTTGAACACCGCTCGTGTCATCAAATGGACTCAACAACAGACAATCATTGAATTACAGGATAAGGTCAGTTGAGCAATAATCAATATCAAATGATTGATTTGAGACAGATACAATCGTTATCTGTTGATATTGGTAAATGTTATAATCATGAATCGGTTGAGGTGGAGAATAGGAATCAGCTGGAGCGATCTAAACGGGAACTATCAGATCAGATCGTAAATAAATATTGGGAGCGATAGATGAATGACTGATATGATAAATCAGGTGAATATGGAGTGTGAGTTGAGCAATAACCGGGAGATGTTATCAGATTTGATGGGTGAACTGGAGAGGAAGGAGAGGGATGTGATAGGAATAGAGAAGACATATCATGATCAGGTGCAGCTGATGAGGAGCATATCCCCATTACACTATATATTAACAGGGTTTATAGATATTGGATATGGAGATGAACCTGGCCAAGCTAAAGGAACAGAAGCGGAACAGGGACATGGAGATAGCCGCCTTACACGAGGGCCTTGATATGGAACAGGCAGCCAAGGGACGTGTAGAACGAGAGATGGATATGGTCAAGTCGATAGCTAAGACAAGACAGGCGGAATATGAGCATAATGAGAAGAGGCGTATTGAGGAGATAATCTGGGTGACCATGATGGCCAAGGAATGGCAGACCACACTGATAGACATTATGGACGAGCGATGCCAATCAGAGGTGGATTGGAAGGAACGGATGCGATCAGAGCAACATGTCAAAGACAGAGACCAGTGTAGCGCCATAGTCATGGCCTATGAGCGACTCGAGACAATAGTTCATGAGCAGACAATGGCCATGAGCGACCGCCAGCGGGTGGCAGAAGAGCAGAGAGCGGCGGTGGAGGAGCGGCATCGCCAGGATGGGAAGTTGATACGCCAGGTAAGGGGAAAGAAATGGATCATGAGCATTAATTATATTGATGAACCTAGATGGAGGAAACAGCTCTAGAATATAAACACCATATACAGGTAATTAAGTGACGTCCATTCCCATATCGCTTCTCACCCCAAATGCGCCTTGATAGACCCTTCAAGCAGCTGAAACTGTACAAGCCTCACGGTTGCAGCAAGAAATTCAGGTCAGACCCGCTAATCAATGCTCACAGACTAACTGCTAAATCTGTCGCTGTCCATTTCAAGGCACGCGAGATTATCCAAGTTGAACTAATTCGGTCAATGGCTAGCGCTAAAACCTGGGAATCCACAAAATCCATACTGCAATCAGAGTTGGAACGCAGCGATGACAGGTTTCGAAGGAAAGAATCCGAAGTGGAATCCTTGAGGGAAAAATGTCACCAGGCGGAACTCGCAAACATGAACATGAGGTTAACGTTGGGAAATATCAAAGTCATGGCTGAAATAAAAAATTGACAGTAATCACCCATGTTACCAACTAAGTATATTGTATTATCAATCGCGACGCTCTCCCCGACTTTGGTTGCCTCGTTCACCGGAGACAACTCCTCGGACGATGGTGAATCCTTCAAACTTAATTGGAATATCAACCTGGAGAAGTCGCGTTATTCCTAAAAAACAATTAAGTTTTCTCGTGACAAGGAAAATGAGAATATTCATACCAGATCGGCCAATCATCTGGTTCCGCGATAAATCGATGATATGCGGCGTCTTCACATGTTCAAGGGCGTCTGCTAAAACAATAATACCGCGTGATGTCAGCTGATTATGGGCCAGAAGAATCTCCTCTATTCTGCGAGGATTAGCTGATAATGCTGCGGAAATTGCGACAATTCCGCTATCAGAAATAACATTTCTGCGTTGACAAGACCATTAGTAAAAAAAAGAATTATTGTATGATGATTCACCTGCTCAAACGAATACGCGTAATAGTTTTGTTGACGCGTAAGAGGTCGGCTATGGCAGCAGCACCTTTATCACCGATACAGTTCTGCGTCAGCTCAATACAGGGAAATTCGTGCTCCCAATTATGACGATCAGAGCTAGCTTGAATCCCTTGACACAACCTAAAAGGCTTGTTAAGATCATATATAAAATAGATATTTTTAAAGTCATTACGCGATAGCTCCCTCACAGGTAATACTATTTCCAGAGAGCCGAAGCACACGAAGACGAGGATGGCTACTGATAGCTTCGGCCAATAGTGCAACCCCTTCATCCTTGATTTGATTGTCGCATAAACAAAGCTCCTGCAAGCTTCGGTTAATTTTCAATGCACTAGCGATAGGCGCAATATCAAGCGCTGTTATTTGGTTTCTTGGCAACTCGACGAGTCGAATGGAATTATTACGTGAAATCACCTCCCCGAGAATATCAAGACTCCTGAAAGCACTACGTGATTCCCTATTGCAAACTCAAAGTTCAGCTTACTGGTTAGATACGGCCACATTCTCCAAGATGATTGCAAGGTTTGCACGCATTATGAGTGATTCCTTGAAATGCACGAGAGCACGACAGAAGTCTTGCACGCGATCACAAATTGTCAGAAGATTTCGCGATGGGTCTGCAATAAAATCAATCAGTTCGCGGCAAGGATGCCGACGACTGCTCTCAAGGTCTTTCAAATAATCAATAAGAGCAATTCGATCAGTGATTTCCTGAATCCACACTGATATGTCTTCTTTCAGTTCTGACTCAAAAGATTGAACAGAAGCAATTTCGTCTATAACATAAGTCAGCTTGGTCAATTGGCAGAGCAAACCGATAAATACACGAGTTTAAGCTAGGCTTCCATGGTTTAGGAACTAGATGCAAAACACGGTCAACGTCTGATGAAACAGTGGATATAGGATCCGAGCGAATTAGCTGATTGAAATCTTCGGTCAAATCGACCACGTCCGATTCGAATTCGATTTTTTGATAACATGAAAGTTTGATCACTGTGATGAAATTATTATCGAACGTATAGATAAGTACACAAATCGTACAGGTGCAAGACGCCACAGGTGTTCCCTTCTTAGCGCTATGATAAAGACAATCACCTCTGAGCTCAAAATATCGTTTTTTTGACTTGGGCTTGGTAAAGAAGCTGCCCCCAATCTTTCGCAACATTAGCCAACCCTTTCGAGGAGGGATGGACGAGAAAATATCGGAGTGGAGTTTCTGTCCAACCACGAAAGTTTTGGAATTGATGTCACCGTTGGCCTGCGCTGGTTAAACCCAAAAGTGGGTAATAATGATCAAGCTTACCGGGGTTTTAGATGAGTCTGTGAACTGACGCTCCTCCTGATGACTGGCTTCTTCTGTTTGAAAGCGAAGTTGGGTATCCATTGCCTCAATATGCATTGCATAAATCTCGGAATTAAGGCGGGTGTTCTCGATTTGAAGCTCAGCTGCTTGCTCATCCTTCTGTTCAATAATTTTTTCGAATTCTGCAACGCGAGAGCGTAAGTCCTCTTCCGACCGTGAAAGCGTCTTCATGAGCTCATGGGTTTTCTTGTTATTTTCGACCAACAAATTATACTTCTCTTGGTACTCAGATAGGGCCAATTCGTCATTCAAACGCTGATCCTGCAACATCTTCTCCTTCGAAACCGCAATTTCGTTAGCTTCCTACAGTTAAAACATGGGTGAACCGCGACAGACATATGTTGAGCTTACCATCATGAGTTGGACACGTTTTTCATTTTCAAGCATCTGGGACTTTAGCTGTTCAACTTCTTTCTCTTTTTTAGCTTTGACAATATCTATTTGTTCTTGCGCCAACTCGTCCCGTTTGCGGTTTCCTGCCGCAGCAGAAACAAGCATCGAAATGTATTGCTCAACAGCAGCTTCATCAGATTTAACACCAAAAACAAAATCTTCTGGCTTTAATACAGAAGGGATTCCTACATATAGTTGTTAATTTGTTTACGTTTTGTGTCGTGTAACTGTCAAACCTAGTTTTTCTTCGGCAATGGAAAACGCAAGAGCCAAGTTTTCCGCAGAGCTCTGTGAGCGGAGCGAGCTCATATTTATGGACCCTGGAACGAGACTTTCCACAAGAGCACAAAAAGCGACACCGTCGGCAAAGCTGGACCAGAAATTCTCAACTGGAACATCACCGAAATCGTGTGCGAAGGTTTGTGACACCCATTCAAGAAGTTGGGTACGAACAGGTTTATGCGACGTTTGCGAGGAAATGGTAGATGACATTGCTAAACGATATGGTTACCAGCGAAAAACTGACGTACATCAGGAACCTACCTTCGAGTCCTTTCAGAGTCAAAGCTCGAAGTAGAGAACGAAACAGGATTAGTGTGGGTTTAACTGCTCCATCCATGATGCTATGAGGATCAATGTTTAGAAGTGATACGTTGTTTTCTGAGCAGAATTTGAAAGCAATTGCCAAATTGTCCAGGCGGTGAAAACTATATAAAAGATTAGGATTAGGAATTGAAATCATATCTGAATCTAACGCTAGTTTGGGTCTTAGATTATAGTGTCCTATTTTGACGTTAAATGCGATTTCGCATAAAACGATGAGGCGAACTCCATCTCTGAAGTCAGTTTCAATTGATGTGGCTGTACATGATCGCTGCTTCAGGTATGTATTAGCCCAAGTAATTATGGCCCGGACATCTTGATCTAATCGTTTCTGTTCGCGTAGATCTTCGGCCTCAACGGTTTCGGAAAATTCTCCGGCGTCTTCAAACATGTTATTAATTGAATTGTGGCAAAATCCAGTCAATTGTTGGGCCGTCGGTGGTACCGCTGGGTCAGGGTCACCCAACCTGATGAGTGATGACACGTCATTCGGACACGGAGAACAGGGTTACCCCATACTGTAGAGGCCGCGTTACGGATCTCCCTGTTGATTAACTCTAAGGGTATACTGTGGCAGTGTGGCTGCACCCCACCTTGATCGCACCTGAAATAATTGTGCCAAACGATGAACGGCCCCTCTTTGATTGCGCGCCATTGGAATTGTTAATGGATATCAGTGATGCCAGAAATAAACTTTGCTGAACCTGGTTTTGGGAATGTTTTCGCCGTGTTTACCGTTTTACGTCTGGAAAAGGCGCTTGCCACGATTTGTTGTTTTCGTCTTTGTCTATGGAAATCAAGTTTCATTGCCAAATTTTTTTACACACATGTTTTTCGACAGATTTTAGAAACTCTCAAAAAATCCACGAATTATTTTTCAACTGAGTTGGCGTTCTACTGTTACAGAGAGTATCATAGAGCAGTGTGCTCGTTAACGTGTCACTGTATGGTCCTATACATGGTGTGGCACAGTCATAATGTAATGTAATCACCACTGAACAAGAGGTTCACGTTATGGAAACGGCTGAAGGTGATCGGGTCTGTTCCATTAACCTTGATCAAATACAGGTATGTTGCTGAAACCAACTCTTAACAGTCTTCGCCAACTCTCATTCCACTAGAACCACCCTGCATCTGACATCGCAACTACCCTCCATCATTGCTTATGCTCTTTTCCTTCCATTCAACCTATATTTTGTCCACCAAGCGATGCTCCCACTCTTTCTCAAGAATGTGACAACAGCTCTCTCTGTGCTATTGACCAGTTTATAGACATGGAATTATACTTGTCCTTGATCGCTGCTACGTCAGATCAACAATTTTCATGTCTGAAATCGATACCGAATATCGCCATCAACGAATTGGATGGGCATCAAGACCGTTTAGATCACATTTGCTGTTTTTTCAGAAATCTTCTGACGTGAGTTCAATTTACCCGTTGTATTTACCCATTTATCCTACTATAATCTTAATCAACATATTGTATCGGATTAGGTCACCGTTCATACGGAATTCTCTCGGCACTTCATTCGCCAGAATTTGTCCATCTGATACTGATTGCCGAACGCGATTTGACCTGAATTGCTGTCTCCCTGCCATCTTGATGGAGTATGAACTTTCTTTCCAATTTTTTCATAGCATGCACAGTAATGGAATTTTGTCTCAAGTCTCCGTATCAATCGAATCTGTTGAATATCTGTGTATGAATATGATTCGACAAATTTTAAGGGTTTCTAATGGTGAATTCATTGATATATTTCCTGCTCATCAAATAATGACCCTCTATATTGACCCGATCATATCAGTAATCTGTCACCTAACTTTACCATCATATTCGACTGTGGACCGGTTAATACGTTCCGTCGCGAAACTGGTCAGCACTATTGAAAGTCATTCCCCAATTGTAGTCATGGTCTCAGTTACCTCAATCCTCACCCATTTGTATAATTACCCTGACGTCTTCATTCGGTCAATGTCTGCACACATCGAATCATGCACGAGCATATACAGAATGGAGGACTTGTCAACGATAAAGAATGGTGTGAAGTTAGATAGTCAAGCTGGGCCCGTAGTAGATGATTGTGCGACATTATGGTGTAGTCCAGATTCCGATTCTCTGTCTTGGGAAGGGCAAATATCGCGATACACACACGAGTTGTTGTTGGCGCTGCTGGATATGATGAATTCTCATGGAGACTCCGTTGGCTCAGGTCAGTATCTGCACGACACGCACCCACCAACTGTATTCTATCACGTAATTGGCTTTAACAATGCACTCCGCATCATAACATCATTCGTCGCTGTACTATCTTGCACTGTTGATACAAACTGTTGACGATATAGCATTATACAGTCCGTTAGCTTGTTTGAAATATTTCCAACATGAAACCTGGTTCGTGCTGATGTTGCCAATAGCAAACGTGGGACAGTAACGGTTGGTTTATTGGGATACATGAAGTTTACAGGAGTGAACAATATTGTTTCACTGTTTACTTTCTGATACAATCCCTCTCAAATCACAATTGCAGCGTTTGGCAATTTCGTTGACGATCACGATATTCATGAAACAACAGTCGATACCACCAATGTCGACCCTCTATCCCACTCATGTACTGCACCATTCAGTAACCTGAATTTCTGTCTTGATTTTCAGATGTGCTATTACCCGTTATAGACCAAGCGCTTGATCAGTATCTTATATGCGTTCGATCAATATCGGAAATCAATGATTCCAACCCTTATATGGTCCATAATATATGTAATAGGGTCGTTCAGGCTTTTCATCATGATTGATTTGATCATTTCCGTAACAGGCGTTGTCATCAGTTCATTATATTTTCTTGAAAGGTTCATGAATCGTACTACCTATATCTATGTAAGATCTGTAAAGCGGTATGTTTTCATCGGTCTATTTGTATGGTAAAGTATAGTAGTTCTTATCAGTCTATTCTAGATCTGATATCCCGGAACTGTTCCCGCGCTCATCAATCATTGCCTCCGTCATGTCCCAATACATGCTCTCTTTCGCATGCTCAATCTCCAATCTGTTCGTCTGCGATATTCTGCCCAGTCTTGATCATGGCACTTGGTCGCATCAAAGGAACATGCCTTATCCTGTTAAGGGTATATCTTCTGCTCTGCTATCATGGAATCTGATTATTCGCTCGCTGCATTATGATCTGCATATCAAATGCCCTGCGATTATCGCCAACCTTATCGTGTCCAATGTCGTCTATCGCTCTGGATCTCACTTACTATCGCAATATTGGTCATTGACCCCATCCCGAGCAATGTCTCAACAATTTCAGGTACTGTTTCCAGTCCTAAATTTTTCATCTCTAAAGCCCAATAACACTCTGTTAGGTTGATTTGGGGTTCATTATCTTGATGATGAGGTCTGTCTATATCTATTTGAACTCTTTCCTTCGATCATCTACCAATAGTATACCATATATCCATACTCTCTCCAGCCAATTACGCGCCTTGTCAGATCTAATTGATCGCTTCTTATCCTTCCTTGCTGTCCATATATCTCCTCTCAACCTCATGTTGGAGACAGCCCTTTCAGGACCTCCTGCACCAGATCTGGTACGAGCCCGTTCCTATGCAGGAGCGCTATGGCTTCCCTCTCCCCTGGTATATCTGGTTCCTCGTCCATCGCCTTCCCTGACCCCATTATTTACTCAGGCAGTAATATCCCCTCCTTTTATACCTTACAATCAGATGTTCATGATCGGCCCAGACCGTCTATCTCTTCCAGCACTTACCCAAACACTATCGTGCATCGATCGCCTTTCCCTACTTCAATCAACATGTTCCAATGAATCATACCAAGCGATGCTCCTTCATCCATCTATGCGTCTAGATGATTATCCTCGTTTACCGGCCGAGCAAGAAAAGCTGGCTCGAGAATTACATGATTTTTTGAATGCAAGCAAGCATGAAAACGAGAGTGAATGATGTTGAGGGCAAAAAAGCCCGATCGTATTTACTGTATATGGACAAACATTATTTGGGTACAGGTCGGGGGCGTATTTTTGCCAGGATGTTTTATGGTAATACGTCAGAACGGAAACCAAATAAATGAGGTCGCAGGTCTGGTGCAGTATGGTTAGCCAGAATCTGGCCCGAAACAAACGCCATGCGAGCCCGCATCCGTTCTTTTCTAGTTGAGTGACGCCGGCTAAAGCACTTCAATATCCAGATAATGGAATTAAAAACTCAACAATCAATCAAAATCAGGTAAAAGAGTGTGTGGAAATTGCCAGTCATTCCTCAATGTGGATCTTTGAATACTCTGAAATTGCACGATCAGATTCTAGTCTGCCGTATTTTGAAATTGGATTTGAACAACTGCAGAAATACCATCGACGGCTTAATAGCTTTGTCCAATTGTGGATATGAGGTATCCCATTCGTGTGGAATGCCATGTTGTACCAAAAAAGGAGGTCTCCAACCAATGGCTTCCGGATGACAATAGACACGCGTGAAGTATACAAGAAAGGGCACGATTCAGAGCTATCAGGATGTAAAAGGAAACGGACAGTAGCCTTTGAAGCATCCAGCATAATGAGAAAATTGTCGTTTTTCAAGTAAGATAAGATTTATTCCAAATGCGGCGTCGATCGTGCGAGTCTATTGTGATTCTGTAGCAACGGGTGACGACGTCCTTATTCTGTATGACATGGCAGGCCGAATCATAACAGCTGTCAGGATTATGAGAAACGAATCCGTTTTCTTCCCGTTAGTTTGCATGTTCATGCGTAAATGTGCAATGAACTTCAATAAGCGCCGCCCATTTGACCGGAAAATACCTTGTGCCAGCCCTTAGATTTAGCTGCATTGGCCTAACTTCTGTTGAGGGATCAGGTTCCAACTTGATACGCCATTTGTGGCATTTAAACACTTTCGTATGAAGACGGTCGCGATATTGTTTGGCAGTCCATTCTGAACTGTCCGATCGCACATATTGGATATAGTTTGGAAGATCAGAAGCGATATCATTGCCGATTCCAACTGTATAGGTATCGCCAGGTGGGATTGATAGCATAGTATATCATCATTGGGGCAGCAAAATTGGAGACGCTTCGTTGCAGAAGAGTGTCGTAGGAATTCAACAGTTCATCGCATTTATTGTCGATGATGATCTCATCCTCGGATTGGTCAATTTGTCTAGTGCTGTAGTATCTGATCTGAACATAAACCTAAAGCGAATATCTCAGGTTTTCCAGTCATCACGATGCCGTCCGAGAGATCGTCTTTGGGTGACTACCATTCGCATCAATAGAGAATGACCATTCTTCCGAGCCAAATTAATGTGGCATATAACTGGTAGTGACTTTATCCCAGCATCATGACGACATTAATAGTTCGCCATCGGACAGGCCCTCGTTATATTTTGTCACTGAACCGTGTACAACCGTGGGTGCAAAACGGCCTCAAGGGCTATTTCAGTAATGACTATTCGGGTAGTATTCCAATCTGAACGGATCCTGTTCCGACAAAAAAAAATGGTCAAGTGACCTGAACTTGATTAACTACATCCAAAACCCACTGTTCATCGTACACTCTGATCATCAATTTGGCGTCAAACACGCGGTGGAAAATCTCGAAGTGCAGTTTGTCAACCTTAACGTACAAGCAGATATCAGCCCCTCTCCATGTTGACATGTTGGAGTTCGACGCGCCTCTGTCGGGACTGATGATTATATCAGTCAGAAAATAGACTGGTCGGCTGTGGGGTTTTATTCAGTGTTATGGATGACCTTCTTGTTGGTAATATCCTGTTCTGACGTTTGAGCAGAACGCATGGTCATTCGATCGGCTACAATTAATGTTCGTTATACCTAGTGAACAGCCGCGCCGCCATCAGTGATTTGCGGTGCACTCGGAACCGTCAGGACTGCGACATTCATGGGCAGCATCGAGATGGACGGATTAAGTTCAACACGTCACGTGCGAGTTGCGACCCTCAAACTTATGACGATCACACCTGTATCTGGCGATGTCCAATGGCGACGATCATCAACCTGAAATTTGGTTTCAATCGGGCGCATGGTTCCCTTGTGTTTGACAAGATTACGGCATATCTGAATACAGGGGCGTGATCATCATAAGTTGATTGAAATGTTGCCATACCAACCAGCAGCATCGTCAAGTGTCAAACTTGAAATCGCCAAATTGCTAAAATCAGATTTCCCCAATACCGCTACGTCAACCAGATTGGTACTGACGGCAGATTGACAGCGACGACCGCCCCTCCAGCGAATCAGCATAATATACCTGCCGACCACCCGCTGGTTCAACAATTCCGAAAGAAGGCGCGAATACGCTTACGGCGCGAGTGCCCGGGCAAGCAAACGCGTGTCAAAGGATTTTCGGAAATTCGGCACCACAGTGTTGGTTCGATGCGACGACATGGCTGGTCCGATTATGGCGACATTAGTCGATGAACTACCACGAGACAGTTCATAACCACAACCCACGACCTCGTCCTACCCAAGTCAGGGCTAGGATATGCTGAATACGCCAAAGATGAAGGCCCTCGTTGCACACGAACACCGGGCCGGGTAGCGATCGATGCTTGCCCGCAGCCAACATCTCTGGGATAAAGCTTCCACGGTTTTCATTGGCACCAGCAAACCAAGCAGTACTATGATGGCAGAAGGCCACGATTGAGACTTTGGGATCATGAGAGTATCCTCTGTTTTAGGTGCAAGCATCACGACCTTCCATTACACCAGTTTCAAGGATGCTTCCTGATTCGTTGGGTGGCGTTAATTATTTCTTTTGTTCGTCGTTCAGTGAAACCCTCATTATTTTGTTAGCAATGCTCGCTAACACAATCATTATCCAAAAAACAAATGATCTGGTTTAAATTTAACAAAATCAATTAACGCTAATTCTGCTTTAGTAGAAGTTGCAGAATACGGAATAGTTTTGACTCTGCTTTCGTTGTTTTCGAATCTAACCATTTGATTCTTTGATGACTGCAGACATCTACTCAACATTCTGATTGTCAAGCATTCGTCCTGGAACAGTTAGATCGTGCTGGGGCACTGCCTGAAAGACCTTGTGGGGTCGATCGTTAGCCAACCTAACAAGCGCTAACAACGTATGTCTCGCAAAGCATTGGCTTGCATAAATGGCAAACTCAATTCCAACTTTGATCGAAGCAATACCTGAAGGAGTGGGAACGACATTTCGGTGCGAATGTTGCTGTGTGATTTTTGGTGACAAGATCAAGGTGCTGCGACAGCACCGGAAAATGTGACGTTGGGTGCTGTGAGCGATAAAATGTCGCCTAATTCGCCTCCATCAATGACGACTGCTCAACATCAAAAAAACGAACACGCAACGAAAACAAAATTGCAAAACCAAAATATTTGCCCCACATCAGGCTTGAACTGATGACCTTTGGCTTATTAGACCAATGCTCTACCAACTGAGCTAGCAGGGCTATCGCTATTATTATTGCTTGTTAAATTTGATAGGTTGATTATGATTGAGCACCGGCGCCTAATAGAATCTGTTAAAACAGGGGCACCAATCTGGTGACGTCTAATATAAAACAGATCTCGGGCAGGAGTGTGAGTCACAACCAAAATGACGATTAAAAATAACGGTATACGATGGATTGACAGTTCCTGCAGCGCGATCCAATGCTCTGTTAGCCATGTATTTGCCATCTTCGGTGCACAAAACACGTCCTTGATGGTGATCGGCTACGACGCTGGGATGATCAAAATTCCTTCTCCAATTGCCTTTGATGCCTGTCCGCTGCACATTTGGATATGGACGGGTTGTTCAAGAGGTCAATAGTCGGTCAGGATGTCTTGATTGTTTGTGTGTGATACGTCGGCGCCGCTATCAATGATTGAGTCGCACGTAGCTACAGTACCGAACGCGCGTGATCCTGAATCTGGTTCGCTGGGCGTTATTGATTCTTTGGTGTAGTCTCGTAAGGACGTGTTGAGATGTGGGTTCAATACCCGACACTTGATCAGTGTCGTGGGAGCTGGTCTTGCACCTCCTAACAATACTGGTTGGCCTTACGGTAAGCCTTGTGCTTTGTGGTCGATCTTGTCGACTTCTTTGTCACTCTTGTGATCTGCCATGACCGAGTCGATCATTGCCCTCGTCGCCGGTGTGCTGCGTCATATTGGTGATGACGACTCTGCACCTGATTATTACTTGTTGTTGAGTTCTTGTTCTTCTGGACTCTGTCGCACAACTTCGGTGAATTGGGACTCACAATTTTTCCAATGCAAAAAATTGATAACGACGGTAGATACTTCAACACTACCAAGCAATGTATCAAAACAAACCTACTTACATCATTAGCCAATCAACGACTGAACGACGAAATGATCGTGCAGCACTGGAGGAAATCAGGAGTCGCATGGCACAGGCGCAATACAAGCTGATCAGCGACTGTGCGACAACGGCTCAAGTTTGGCGAAATCGCAAACCCTTCACGATGAAACAAAGAGGCGAAATCGGGGCCCATATTCTTCGGGTTTATCGAAGCACAGAAGAAGCCAAACGAGACGATGGAATACCTGGACCGACTTGTCGAACTTTATCATGACACGATCGCGATGGAAACCATATCGGCAAGCTGGCATTTTACGCAAAATTCCTCCAAGCATTATTTGCCGATTACACCAAAGTGAAGCACTCACAAGAGGAACACAACTGGCTACAATCGCTTTATTGACAAGTCTTTAATATTCCTGTAGCCTGTTGTAGGGACAAAGCCCAGCTAGTCTGCTAAACCATAAGCTTACAACGATGGAATCACCAAAAATTTGCTATCTGCCACGTTTGTGGATTTGAAATTAAAACGGTATCGGTGGTGTGGCAGATATCTGAGAAAACAGGTTATACGGCCAAGAGGTCAAATAGTGATCCACCTGAATCACTGAAGGAAACCAGGTGCAGGGTTTACGATCGTGTTCGAGGTTTTAATTTAGATGAGCAGGGATCACCCTTGTCACGACCTCCTCTGCGACCTCCTATTTTAACGATTCCGGTTTCTGCATTCATGTTGCTTATGACCTGTTTGGGTCGAACTTGGTTCTCTGAAGTTGTACACCCAATGCAGGTAAACCATTTTATAGGAAGATGCATCCACTTCT
>OUQQ01000512.1:0-15044 GCA_900404475.1 Spongospora subterranea | reverse complement strand
TTTAGCTTCTTCCTCAGCTGCCAACCGAGCAGCAATTGTTTTAGCTTCTTCCTCAGCTGCCAACCGAACAGAATCAGCTCTAGCCTCATCCTTAGCTGCCAATCGAGCAGCCTTAGATTCTGCGTCATCCTCTGCTGTCAATCGAGCAGCATCAGCTTGCACAGCATTGGCAGTTGGTTCTTCGAGCGCTAACAGAGCAGCATCCAATTTCACTTCTTGCACAGCATTGGATCGGATGCCGCTGGCCATCGAATCCCCCTCGGCAGCTATCAGAACAAAATTAGAGGCAACAACCTCTTCCAGACAATTTTCACGTCATTTTATACCTCTCTTGACATGATGAGTTTCGCCACTGAATTGATTTACTTTCTGCTCCTGATGCATTGCTCATTATTATTAGGGAATATTATGAACAACAAAAATCAGCCTACTAATTCGTCGGTTTCTCTGGATCGTATCAGTAGTTGATTGTTCAACACGGAAATCTGTTTTTCTAGCAAAGCTTCTTGTTTGCTAGAGTCTTCGGTAACGCGCTGCAATCGAGATTCCCAAACTTTGTTAACCTCGGAAATGTCTGTTGATATACGATTTTTGTCCTCCACAGCATCATGCAACTGCATTCGACAGGTCTTGAGATCGTTTTCTGAGTTCTGTCGTATTGTGGTCTCCTATTGATTCTTAAATGTTATACACAAGATTGAGTTATTGTATACCACGTACGTTTGTTAATAAAGTGTCTTGAAGTTGAATTTGCTCTTTTAAAGTTGTTACTTCATTTTGAATGACTGCCACATTTTGTAAGGCTCCGTGTGCTTGTTCTTGCGACGCTTTTAGGTTGGATTCTAAAACCTCCACGTCTGACTGTAGGGAGCTCAATTTTGCCTGTAATGCATCCTGAGCGTCACTAAGAATTTGTATCTGCCCTTTCAGTGCCACATTCTCCTGCGCTAAGGCTGTTTTCCCTTCATCGCCCATCTGCGACGAAACTTGCAGCGCTTGCCTCAGTTCATCAATATCAAGCTGAGCTTTGCTCAAATTCTGTTCTGCTTTTTGCCGATTCCATTCAGTGCAGTCCTGGGATTCCTTTAACTCTTTTTGTGTCTGCTCCAGTTGCCCTTTGCATTCTTCAAGCTTGATCATTGTCTCTGAATACTCATTGTGTGCCGTGAGCAGCTCCGTTTGCAGGCTTTCTATTCGTGTTTGTAGTAAATCGCTACTGGCTTGATGCGCTTGTAGCTGCAACTCTGTGCGATAAAGTTTCTCTGCAGTATCTTGATGACTAGCCGATTCTTTTCGTAACGCTTCGGCAGCTGCTTCCCGGTCTGCTGATGTGGCTCGCAACTGAATAAAAAGTTAAACATGTGACCAAACTTGGCACTGTCGTTCGACTTGTACCTGTTCGGACTCAGAATGGTTGTATACAGACAGGGTTGTATTTTGTGTTGTAAGCTGGGCAATGGATTCTGTTAACGCCTTGTTAGCCTTTCGTTCAGATAGTAATTCAGAGGTAAGTTCTTCCATCTTCTGCTGCTGTTCCTGGGTAAGAGCCTTGATATGACTAATATTGTCCTATGAAATTCAGAGTCAACGAAAAAGAAATGCTTTTGGAAATTAGATACCTGTTTGGTATCAAGAGATTGCTTGAGTTCAGACACAGCTTTTTCGGTATTTGAATGGTCATTGATTAACTTATCTCGTTCAATAACTAGAGCGTCAATTCTGCTCAAGAGGGCTGCTTTTTCACTAGCACCGTCTTCAACGGCAACTGCGAGGGAGACGGTTCGGCGTCGAAGGTCAGATATCGTATTTTCTAGACTAACAGATAACCTAAATGCATGGCAAGATAACTGTTGATCGCAGCGAACCTTTTACTTTGCTCAATCAACATTGACCGGTCTTCAAACATCTGCGTCTGAATCAAATCCGTTCGCTGTTCGATTCGTTTCTGCATATCTTGCTCAATGACGCGCTCATTGCTGGATATTTTGGAGGCCAGGGCGCGCAATCGCCTGGCTTCGGTATAGTATGCCTTGTTCTGGATTCTGAGTTCTCGCACAGCAGTGAACTTGATCGAAGCCGATATCTAATGAAAACAACCTCATTCAGCGCTGCGAGATCGGTAACCCTGTTACATTGCATGACCACACCGATTCCAGTCGCTTATCCAACGTATTACGTTCCCCTTCCACAGACTGAAGCTTGGCCTGTAGACCAGTCACTTTACATTTTTCTTGGCGCAGCGATTCCAGAAGTTCGGCGCGGTCGGCGTTGCCCGAGCTGTTGTCAATCGAGGATCGCAGAAGCTGATCCATTTGCCGAGCTTGCTTTTGTACCTGCATGGCGATATGTTAACAAATGTGACCTGGATGCCGGGTAATTTGGGACCTCTTTTTCTAAACGAAGGTTTTGCGCCTGCAGTGTGGTTTTCAGTTTCGTTGCTTGAGACAACCTCTTCTTAACTGCGGATAGTTCTTCCTGAAAGGCGGTGATATCGATCGTTGATCCTCCAGCTATCAAATTGCTCGTCAGGTCTTTGATGCTAGGTTTTTCGCTGATCATGTTTATTTCGTCACCAGCGGTCAGCATCAACTCCACTTTTTGCAACAGTTTTCGGCGCGATCTCCTCGCTGCCTTGCTAGGTGGCTGGGCTTTGATAGCTGGAGCTATTGGTGGAGGAAATTCGGTAAGCTTCTCATCCTTCAAGTATTGTCGAACGGTATCTGATTCTGAAGTCGGCTCTAATGCATATGCCGACGCAGATGCCCGCTTATTTTTAGGAGACCTTGACGATTTCCTCATTACAATATGATTGGCGTCGCTTCTTTGAAAGATATAATGACACGCGCAACTGGTCGATATTGTTCGTTCAGAGAAATATCTAAATTTGTCACTCTTCAGTTGGTGTTCCACGTTGAATGTTGAAACCCGTAGTCGTGCCTATATGCTTTTTTCAAAACCGAGGTCATTCGGAAAGCAGTATGGCTTGATAAATTTGCTCTTCTCTTTATTCCAGCATTATGAAACAATACCGATGGACTTCAACTGATTGTGATGAGCATAGAATGTGCCACAGGTCTGCATGACGGTAGGGCAACGAAACCAGTTATACGCAACGTGAAGATAAAGCAATCGTTGATCTGGATGTCACTGGTTCTGGTGAACCTGCTTGTGTGGACTCACTACCGTCTGCAGCTAGAAACCTCTTGCTAACTATTGTCTTGTTCATAAATAAACAATGTATGATGACAGATCCAGACATTACTAAAATGTATAACACCTACAACACACAATGGTTTCCAGCTATAGTTCGGTGGTGAATAAAGCGAGTTACAAAAACAGGTGCTGTATTTGACCTCAAAGTAGGTGCTCTTCTCGGGAGGTTGTTCAACATTGTAGAAAAATCACCGACTTTGTATAATTAAAACACTTGGAACTTGTCCTCCGGTGTTCGAACTGCTCTGTTCCAGTGCCCTAATTTCGTGCAAAACTCCAAAATAAATGTCGACATTGCGCGATTTATTCCAGAAACGACCTGATTATTTTCATATTTTTTCGCGATTGCGATAACGTCGCACAAGATTTCTCTGCGTTCTCTACACAGATATGAACCGCGATTTGCTCAAGTCACATGTACGATGACCTTGGGGCTTTTGCGTTTGCCATATTTCCGCAAAGTGATATATGCCTGTGATGGCGCAGACGAAGTCCAACATGACGGTACCACACTCAACATGTCAATGGCTCAGAATAATTCGCTGCCTGTAACGCATCACCGTTTGAATAGTGCGCGCAATATCCGTAGAGTCATAGGGGGTCGCGACCACTTGGTCTGATCAAGGGACAAAGCGATTCTGTGATTTTCTATGGGATCGCTGTTTGGACGAGATTCTGGCATTGCAGCTTAGCGTGTTATATCAGCGTCCAAATTCGGCGTCCGGTCCTGACGCTCGACCGTTGCATGCACGAAAATCCTGAAATCATGAGAATGGACGGTGAAGGCTGGCATTCTTTGTTGAACTCCGGAAAACATCATCTTCAAAACGAAGACTTTCTTTCTGCCATTTCGTCCATGACGTCGCTGTTAAATACGGTATCCAATGAAGCTCATCTGAAGGTATCTAGCTACTTTGACGTTTTTATGTGATGATGGGTTCATCAACTGTTTGTTCGATAGTTTGCAGTAGTAGAAGCATATCTTGGTCGAGGGATGGCGCTTATTGGACTCCAGGATTACAAAGGGGCGGTTGATGACTTGTCAGTCTGCCTCACATTTGCGATTGGCCCAAATTATGGTAGACGCCCAGAAATATTTTGGCAAAGGGGCCAGGCGTATGAAGGTCTAGGTAAACGGATCATGTCATAACTTGCCTTAGACCACCCCTGATGTTTTATTATGATGAAGGTTTACCAACCAGAGCTATCGCTGATTTTACAAATGCCATATCCGAAAATCCAGAGTTTCTTGATGGGTTTTTAACTAGAGGTCGCCTCCTATTCTCCCTTCGACAATATAATCAAGCAATATCTGATTTTTCCTTCGCTATAAATCTGAATTCAAGGTTCGTTTCGGCCCATTTCCAATCAAATGCCATCTGACATGTGTTTAGATGCAAAGAAGCTTATTATTACCGCGCCCAGTGTTGGTTGCTTCAAGCCCCTAAACCTTCCAAGTTGAAGTGCAATAATGCAGTTCATGATTGCTCGTTATCACTTTCACTACATGCTGATGATGCAGCATGCTTGTTAGTCAGGGCTAGAGCATATTCGTATTTAGACGAACATTCGCTTGCGAGAGCGGACTACTTAGCTGCAATTTCTATTGACCCATCGTTGGCGAGCCTTGAATTCCCTCGCGAAATAAATCTAGCTAGACCCAAGCGCAAGACCGATATGCCGGTCAAGCGTCAGGAAAAGAAACTATGTCCTGGTATATCGAGCTTAAAATTGTAAATTGAAATTTATTGTAATATATTTATCCTACCAACGCTTTTGCATTTGATTACTGCTAGATGTTCTTACTTGAACGTGGCCCTTCATTCTATGCCATTTTTTTCGTAAATGGGGTGGACGATATTGATCCCTGGTGGCCTGGCCCCAGCGTATGCATGAATCTGACACAAAAGACCAACCGCGATCACACAACAAACCGTCCGTTCTGAAAACAGTAGGTTGAAACGACGTTCCCCTGATGGCGATTTACGTCAAGTTGCAGCCCAACTAGGTATCGGCATCATCAAGTCAATCTTCCAGGGGCAAATGCAGCCACTATGGTGAAGATTGCCCGAATAGTGATCGGTTCACATGATCAAATGTTCGCAGACAAATCCTTCGTTTCGAGCCAGAATCGATATGATGACGTTTTGTCCAGATCAGGCGGTTTGCTATAAACAACTGGGATCCCCCTTGAAAACGTTATTGTTGTTTCTCTTTCCTTGTCGGCAAAGGAGAGGTCGAGCCAATACAGTACATAGTTCTCTGACTATGGTGGCACAATCTAAAAGTCGAAAATAAACGCACCAGGTTTGGGACATCACGATATTTTCCGAGACATCAAGCGTTTTGAAAATGAGGAACGGGATCTGTGTTGGATTACCGAGATGATTTAGAGGCGAGCCCGTTCAGGGTTCAAGCGAAAAACCTGGGAAGTTGCAGTGAACGAAGAATTCAAAGTGTGCTATGAACGCGAGCCCCTCAAAAATCCGATCCATTCAGGGGTCCCACAACGTGCTGAGATAGCGAATCTGTTGTTTACAAGTCAGCGAGTTCGGTCGCGAGAGATTGCGTCTGCTTTCGACGCCGTATGGGAAGAGTATCTTCACTTAATTAGACATGTCTGATCAGTATCTTGATATAATTGACTCTGTTTCTCTTGGTAGATTCATTCATCGAAATTGAACCATTGCTGGAAAAGTTGAATGAAGGGACCATTGCTGTGGGACATTCTGCGTGTTCGTCCTCCGATGCGACATTGACACCCGATCGCTTGCGAATTTCAGTGATGACGGATCCAGCAGCGACTGTAAAAAGAGCCACACTCAAATCACCAGCACATTTCGCAAGCCCATCCATCCTAAAGTACGGTTAATCGCAACAAGAGAATACGCGAAAATGGGATTCCCCCAAACGCCAGGACTCTGGAGGTTTGAACCGTATCCGAGCTCCTTGCCCGCCCTCGTTGCGGATTTTTCATTGATGCGGTTCATATATGCCAGAGTCTTGGCGAGTCGGGAATACAGTCCCATTCTCGCGTATTCTCTTGCGTTAAGTTGGGAAAAGATGGGCTGGTTCGAAATGTGGTGGGGTGATTGACTGATTCGGCCTCTTTCGTCAAGTCGTTTAACCATGTCCTGGTCGAAAAAAAAATTCGCCAACCGAGAATCGAACTCGGATCAACTGCTTGGAAGGCAGCCATTCTAACCATTGAACCATTGGCGAACAACAGATGCTTTAACTAAATAAATTAAATGTGAAGGCGAATAAAGTCAACAGGTATTCCTTGGTGAAGTGTGAACCGATCCCATTTCCGATTCCACCAGCCTGATTGGGGGCTTAGGTCTGGAAATCTCGGTTTGCCCTTCTGCACAGATATCGGCCATGCTCAACGATAATTTCTTCATGCCGTCGGATCAGGTCGTACATCCCCCACACATTCTTGTAGGTGTTAGCGGTAGTGTCGCCAGCATCAAGGCGGCCGAACTGGTGTCGAGCCTATCATGTTTAGGTGAGGTTAGACTCATACTCACCGATGCCGCCAAACATTTTGTTGACGCCAATGAACTATCAACAACACAAATCTACTACAACGGTCTGTCAATTTTTGTGTTTTCTTTCGCTTTGATTCGGCTTATGCCGCCTTAGAAAATGAATGGGAGACATACCAGAAGCGTGGTGATCCCGTGTTGCATATTGAGGTATAATCTCATTGGCCATTTCGAACATTTTTGGTAAGTTTGTTACTGCAAGCTAAGGCGATGGGCCGATATCTTCTTGATTGCACCCCTGTCCGCCAATTCACTCGCCAAATTATCATATGGAATCTCCGATAATCTCCTCGTAATTCACGCTGTCCAACAGAACTCCAACGCCCCATAATCTGAGCCTAGGTATTGTTCAGACCTGCACGGCCCGAGCATGGCAGACCGGGATCAAGCCGCTGGTGATTGCTCCTGCCATGAACAGTGAGTCATGGGCGTTTTTTTCGTTACCAAACGCTGATATCATCGTAGCTGCAATGTGGGATCATCCAGTGACGACCGAACATATATCTCGCCTGACTCAATGGGGTGTTCATGTTGTCCCTCCCGTTGAGAAAACGCTGATCTGTGGGGATGCTGGTACGTCATTCATGCTGAGGTTTGAGAGACAGGGCTGATTCTGGTTCAGGTATGGGAGCCATGGCGAATATCGACACTCTAGTTGACGTTATTAGCAAACTAGTTGCCCAAATATTCGAATAATTCAGCTCGAGACACTACATTCATTTATTTTCGTAAACTCAACATAGCGCCATTAATTTTTCTTCGAATATCCTGTCTGAGTAAGCAGTGCTGTGCTAAGTGCTTCAAACTCCCCTATTGTCTTCATTCACATCTACTCCATATTGCCCATGTGGCAACTAGACCGTAGCTCACCTTCGTATTTCGAATGAATCTTCATAATTGGAAAATATCATGAACACGAATAGGCCATAGGTTGTGCAGTAGATGAACCATCATAGATGTTTGAGATTGATAAAAAGGCGCACCATGAGGGATATAGTGAGTTACTGAAACCCAATGTCTTCACAGGTTTTCCAATCCTTGCCAAACCAACAAAAAATTCAAGTTCGCATGAAACCACATTCGTATGGTAATCACAAATCGCGGAACTGGTCGGCACTCTTTTCAAGTACATTGGACGTGATACATGTATGGAGTGGTCTACAACATTGTGTAAGAGACGTTGTACTTGGTGTCCAAAGGGCTCAAGAAGGAATTTTTCATTATCTGTGGTCGCTGATGACGTTTACAATTTAGAATTAAAAAAAAAACAGGTTGCCAATATCTATCGCGGGTGGTTTCGATTGTTCTGATGCTGATACACGTTTTGAGGTGGAAAACGAGGCAGCAGAAGTAAAGAAGTGCCCAATCATAACAACGTTTGTATCTCATCGCTAATCGATCCATGTTGACGTTGAAATACGCTTTTGCCCATTGGCGAAGGTTCAACATCTCTCTCACCCGATGCATTCTCGTGAAACAGCGGCTTATCCTGTTTATTTGCATCATCACAAACCCTTCAGTGATGATTTCTGGTCGACTTCGGGTTTGTTACATTTTTTGAAATCTTCACCAAAAATAGTGTCATATAAATCATACCAAAAATTACCAATGGGCGGAGCCAGCACACAATCATCATCGGGATCAATAATCTTACACTTAGCGCCAAGCGGAGCTGATCGCATGGCATCATTGTTGTAGCAATTATTTCAGCAGTCCATGATAGCAATGTTCACCTGTAACCTTCATTGTCGCCATGAACTGCTCTGTTTAGTCGCTGTTATCAGCAAAGTTGGTGACAATCTGGAGCAATGGCCACATAAGAGGTATCAGAACGAAGATAAACAGTATACCGTACATGAAATACTGAATTCTGATGTGAGCCGATGAATCTGAACACGATTTCGATGAAAGTATAGACAGTGCTACGATGGCAAAATCTTTCCGTTGAAGGATCACTGATGCAAAATGTTGTAAAAGCATCGAAAAGAACGCCATACCACACGTATACAATTCCACACGATATGGAACAGGCGAAGACAAGACTAAATACATGAAGGAAAGTCGTGAACGAGAAGATGAGGGTGGTCGGTAGAACGAGACAAAGGTTGAAGTATTTGAAGAGAAGAAATATTCGAAATGAGTTCTTCGAACGAATCCAACGTGAGATAATCGGATGAATGTTACTTGAGTATTTGTTTATCAGGGTCATATTGGTTGGCGTGGTTTGTTCCTGATAAGGGAACCGCCCTTGACACATGCATTAAAAGGATTGACGGAATTCGATGAAGATTACGAAAGGGTTGTATTATGCACATTATTTTATTGATAGACTTATTCAACGATCACTTGATCGATTGACAACAGCATTGATGAATCTGATGAAGTGTGGTAATCGCGACGCGAAGGCGAGCCAAACATGGAGCGAAGGCGTGGGGCGAGAGCGAACGTTAAGGGGACGGGGAAACGACACCTCTATTAAAACATGCAATTATAGGAATGAAGAGCTGTGGTCGTCTTCAAAACCTGTTTGTTACGTGTACGGACAAACGATACACAGGCAGGACATGCGTGACACGGTGACAGTGGAATGTCGCAGTCTCGGAACATTCCTGTTACGGAGAAACCCTCAACCCATCGAGTTACACGTTTCGCTGTCTGAAAAACCACAGCCGCGCACATTTGGGCGTCGTGACGATATCGTAATGACGAAACTGCGTGACAGGTGACCCTTCCGATACACAGTGATCGCTGGGATTTATCGCCGTACACAATAATGATCGGGACGACATTGGGTAAGGAATATCACCTATTCACCATATTCGGCATCGAAGTATGCTGCGATATCGGTCTCCCCATACTCATGGCCTTCATGGCGCTCACGTCGTTGCAGCGGATGCATAGCGTCACTCTGGCTGTGATCGATGCGCTCGCCGTCGTCGTCATTATCCTTGTCCATGTATTGTGATCACCTGATCTGGATCGCCGTGTGCTCTCGCTAAAATGTCCATTGGAATAACGTTTAGGAATTCGGACATGCTTTAATGGCGAAATCATTCAAATTATCGCCGGGAATCCATTTGAGCTTGTTTAATGGATTCTGTCGGCATTCTGGGGAGACAACTTCATTTCGGCGATTTCTGATTCTTGCTGCTGGTGGATTATCGGGAATTGCCTTTGGCCTTGCAATGCTTGGCGTTTTGTCAGCGGTTTCGACCAGATCCCTTATCTACGGGGCGCTGAAAAATTGGACCTGGCAATCTATCTACGTAAACGTGGGCAACCTCGTTCTCCCTATTTATTCACTGGACGGTGGCCAAATTTTCGACATCTTTGTTAGAAAATGCGTTAGCGGCCAATATCTGTGCACATGGATCGTTCATGGAACGGGGTTCATTCTGTCCTTAATCATGCTGATGCTCAGCGTAGTTTATATGAGAGGAAGTTACTTTCTGGCCGCGATCGCCTTCATGCTGTTGTACGAGAATGGCCAGACGTTGGCCAATGCCATGCAAGAAAAACGTCGCCAGCGGGTGTTGATAACATCTGGATCGTATCGAGACCACGTCTGATGTCCGATCATGCGGATTGTACCAAACAATAATAGACAATCTCAGTAAATTCAGCAAGCGATAACCAAAAATAATTTGTCAACAGGGTGAGACCCCCGATTTTCGCAGGAGATCAACAGTTTGTTGGTGGTCAGAGGATGTCAGAGGTATCTCTTGGGTGTGTGTGGGCGGAGCCTCTCACTTTATATATACACTGGGTTAAGTCGCTCCCGCCGCTGTAGCGCCAGGAACACTGTTCGTCCCGATACGGGACAACGGCTTCCTGCAATCTTTTCGAATTGATTTTTGGCGAAAAAATCAATCCGGGAACAACTCTATCTGGCCGGGTCGACGGTAGCATGATCGTCGACGATCATGATCAAAACCCGGCATCCACGTTCAGTACTTTGGTCGTCGATCGTGCCGCTCTGGTCGTTTCATTCGCGATATTCGCGAGGTTGGCCGCTTCCGACGATGCCAGCGCCCTGATCATCGCTTGCCCTATTTTCTGCATCCAGGCGCTGATAGCTGCTCTGCAGATGGGGAAAACCCTGTTTTCAACCAAGCGGTTTTCCTACAAACAGGTTTTATCGATATCCTCGTCGGCGATTGCAATGTCGGCAACAGTCGTTCTATCAATATGTGGTGTACGATCGCTAGGATTGTTCAAAAGCTTAATCGTTTTCCGGTATTCCGAGTATCTCCTGGTGCTAACGCCTGCGCTAGCGATCATTCAGCAAGTTATCCCCATTGGCGCTCGTTCCTCAATCGGTTCCAGTCGGCCATTATCAAGTCGCAAAATCAAGACCATTCTCCTGTGCATCGCCGCAGCAATGTTGATCGTTGTTTTCACCCCGTCATCTTCTGTATCATCTCTCGAGCCAGATCGTGCCGAATCCAAGCCGTCTTCATCACAAGATCCGCTGACAGGTTTGTTGTGCGCTTTCCAATCTGCTTTGATGATTTGTTCATTGAATCTCTCAGATAAAGTCGAAATTGCATTAGTCGCTCTTCCAAACAACGGCGTCCTTCCAAATTTTATTGCCCTTGTTTCCCTCGTTCTGGGGTCATCGATTTCTTGCATAAACAGACGTTTTCTCTCTGGCGGAAATAGGATCACCGGATTTTCTAGTGTCAAAAAGATGTATTCAATGTCGATTTTCTTAGCTGCGGGGGTATCGATCCCTTTGGCACTGTTCACGTGGCTGCTTCAAAGGAAAAGCAACCCGGGCGACCATCTGTCGCCAGGTCCAGGTGTTCCCCAGTTCACTCTTTATTCGATCGGTGCCATATCGTGGTTCGTTTGCAATTCTCCCAATCGGGTAAATACTCGCGTTTTTCGTTTTCCAGCCAGAATGGGACTAAATTGGTTTTCGAACAGGTCCTGCCAGAAAGGTCAGATTCATTGCGAGGGGTATTCATCACGACCGCTTTGTCGTTCATATCATGGATGATTAGCGGTGATGGTTCGATTCATTTTTCCTCCATTCCAGTGTTCTCTTTAGCGTTTTTAGCTGCCGTGCAGCTCTCCAGCTCGTCCATGATATCTTCCGTTATGGTCCGCTACTCGCTTTCGGTCAACTTCCGTGGAATCTTTCGCCATATCATGGAGACGCAAACCACGCGCCGCATCTTCATCTTCCTTTGTCTCAATTTCTCGTTCACTATTGTCGAAATAGCCTATGGCTATTGGAACAATAGCATTGGGCTGATCTCAGATGCAGTCCATATGCTGTTTGATTGTTCGGCGCTGTTGATAGGTTTATACGCATCATATGTTGCTCGGCTGCAACCCAACGATACTTTTCCTTATGGTTATGCAAGGTTTGAAGTTCTATCCGGTTTCATCAACGGGATCTTTCTTGTCCTTATTAGCTTCAGCATCTTTGTGGAATCTGTCGAGCGATTGTTTTTCCCTCCGGATATTGGGGGATTCGAGACACTTGTTGTTGCCGTACTCGGATTGTTGGTGAATATGGTGGGCATTCTTTTCTTTCACGATATCCATGGCCATGCACATGGTGGAAGTGGCTCTTGCGACAGCGGCCATAACAGCAACATGGAAGGGATATATCTTCACGTTGTGGCGGATGCTCTTGGTAGTGTCGGTGTCATAATCTCGTCTTTGTGCGTCCATTTTTTCAATTGGAAAATAGCGGTAGGCATCCGTTCAATGCCGGTTATCTGTCTGCATTAGCTGAGCAGCATCACAGGACCCTATATGCTCCTTAGTCATTGCAGTCCTGATATTTATTAGCGTTTTCAGTTTGCTTAAGGAATCGTCGCTGATTTTGCTGCAACGAGTGCCAGCAGGATTAGAGCACCGTGCATCTAAAGCTTTAAATGACGTCGCTTCTATCAAAGGCGTCGTTGGCTACAGAGATTTTCGATTGTGGTCGTATGTAACAAAGAAAAACGTTGGATCAGTCTGCGTACATATCGACGAAAGCGCCGATTGCAATGACATGCTGTCGAAGTTCAAAAATATTTTCCGGAATCTGGGTATTGGTCAAATGACAATTCAAGTGGAAAAAGAAGAGTTTGTCAGTAAATTGGATCCAGAGACCAGAACTAGGTATCATGGTTTTGATCCGACTCTCGATACGTTGGAGATGGTGAGTGGGGACTGCAGTGACCACGATGGGCATTCACATTCTCATGGCGCTGCTCATTCACATAGCCATGGCGCTACCCATTCACACAGCCATGGCGATGCGCATTCCTGATTCTTTCTATTTCATCTATGCTATTATTCATGAACTTTATTCATCATATTTATAATGTCATCATACATATCAATTTTCATCTGTGTTGCCTGTGTCACAATATTTGGNATGTCAGCGAAGTCGACAGTTATTCGAAAAGGGCAATTTGAAGCCTCACTGGCAGGGGATAGGTCAACAGGTAGTTCTGAGACGCCGGAGCGAGTTCCATTTTCGCACGACCAATGACATGATAGACGGTGCCCTCTTGATGACAATTCCATGAATTCTATACAGATTCCATCTCATTCATAAGACAATATGTGAGAAACAAGAACAGCACACAAAAACAGTCGAATAAAACTGCAACATGAACTATCAAAATGAGATCGGACAAATCTTAGGAAGGCATAGAAAGGGATTAACGATCGACACAAAAACTGAAGGCAGTACCTGACGAAATGGTTTCATCAGAACGAATCTGGGGAACGGCGCGCGCAATTAGATTGGTGGAACTGCTGCGTTCCACTCCGGTTGTCACAAGACCAATCGTCTCGAGTGTATAAGGTCGCGAGCCAGTACTGAAGACACAAAAATGTTTATGAACCGAAGAAACAGCAGTGCAAACTATGAAAAAAAAACAAATTCAGAGACAAAAACGGAAAATCGTTGCAAAAACATTACACTCGATAGAAAACCACATTACCCATTGATGAGCACGATCTTGCCTAGATCGAAATAAGTGGAATCGCTGATGTTGCTAGCGGTTATTTCCATGGTGTGATTCAACGTGTGCTCAGTTGACGGACGCATTGCGACGCTGAATTGCAGGGATGGCATTACGTTCAATGTTTCAGTTGTGCTTGTGGTCCGAAATTCAAGTGACTGTTTTGCCCCTGTCGAATACCGCAAGAGTAGGCGAACTTTACATGCTCCCATTGTATACCCAAAAACAGCAGCGGTGTACACGCTCCTAAATATGGAGAAGATTAATGTCGACAACATAACCCACACCTTTACAAAAACCTACGTTCCTGGTGGCAGCATCATCTTTGTCAGATCCTCGCTAATATTAATTGATCGGGAATCCGAAATGTGCAGTTGAGCAGGGACAGCAACGTCACTTGTTACCGTTATCTGTAACAAGACCTGACGCTGCTCACAAAAAAAAAGCGAATCAGGAAATGCTTCAAATTGCATTGTCACAAGTGGCAGCGTCGGCTGAAAGTCGGCAAACTGTTCAAAATTACATGAATCACCAATCGACTGCGAGATTGAAAGCAATACCTGTAGTTCTGGTATTATAGGCAATGGAACACGCCAGAGAGTGGAAGGGCGAAAGCCACGCTGGAGCCAACGCTTGATACGAGGCAGTTGAGTGGCAGAAGATATGCCTGAAGATTGAATGTTGCTTATAAGAGGGAGAACGGTTAACAACATTTGGATGAAGACAGAAGATAACGAAAATAGGCAAAACGAATACCATTGAAAGACTCCGATAATGGAGAAGAAGCCCGAATTACATCCAGCATAGTCCAACAGAGGCCGTGGATAAGGAATCTGCCGGGAACGCTACAAGACACGGTCAGCACGATTGTCTGCGATTCTGAACCGTCCAGCGACAAGTCGTGCTCAGATACGGAGATCCCTTCCTAACGAAACAGTTTCAGCAGACAAAGTACACAACAAAAATATGAAAAGAACACTAAGTACCACTGACGAAAAAACTGACTGAGAGTTGTGAACAAATTCACATGAAAAACGGCTCAAAAAAGCAATAGCCATTGAAGAATACTATCAATTTATGCGAAAACGGAACTGCATGAAAACGAACAAATTAGGACAAATTATGCTGTACAAATATAACCTCTCTACATTATTCACACAATCAAAAACATCACAGAATACCGTAATCACCAACGGCGCAATAAAAAAACAAGTAATGCTGTACGAACATGACTTTCCGAGCCATCAACTGTGCAATTTAAACGCAATCGAGACAGTTCCAGTGGGATGGCGAGAGGGTTTTGCAA
>OUQQ01000516.1:0-14800 GCA_900404475.1 Spongospora subterranea | reverse complement strand
TTGATCATGTTGTTGATAAAGTATGAGATGTAATGGGGGACATGTGCCGTACTTCATTACATAGGAGTATTGTCTTTCATCATCCATCATGGATATCTCTGCCAGAGAGAGAAAATGTATTTTAATTAGTGATCAACGCCTGGCGGTTTTCCATTTTTTTTTCAGCAAGAAAAAAGGATTCTGACGGTTCTCACGAGTTGATGAAAGGCACTGTCCCTGCCGCTGCTGCACTTTTCCAAGTGACCGAACTACCATCCGGAAAATTTACAATCGCGGCCGTCAATCTTTGGCCGAAGGAAATTTGATTCCCGACGTGGCAGCTCGACATTCTGGCAGATCTGGTCAAAAACAAAGTGTGGATTTGGATGTGGAGGCCATCTCAGCAATCCCGTTGACATTACGTCAAAACATTCCAAATTTAGATAAATGCTTCTTGCCAGACCGGGTTTCTGGAAACCAGTTTTCATCACGGATATCGATAAACGGTGTCGCCGCTTGCCAAGCAATGACGCACTGCCCGCAAGAACACGTCAATGGGTAGCTCTGAAGTGTCGCTGCATGGCAACTTCACTGCTTCGTTTAGGCTTTTGTTCCTTTTGGCAACGGTGGCTTTGTTCTGGAGTCTTTGCAGCACCGCTGCACTCAAAATGGGCATATTCATCTAACGGAAGTAATATGTCTTTACCAGATGTCGCCATGAAATGGTCGACTTTAGTTTTAGGGAAGGCCAACCGACAAGCAAGCCAGCAGCATGCACTGCGCGTTGATGGTACTGCGGCAGGTCATGCTTCAAATAGGTTATAAAATCAGACACGATCCCATTCATCAATCACCAATACATTGTCTGACTTAATATACTCCCACAATTTCGCTTCCTTCGAAAAGACAGCAAGGCCTTTCGTTCGTAGATTCCTGTCTCTCACGTCGAAGCAGTGGCTGAAGCGTCTGGACGTGGTAGGCGCTATATCGAAGCAACAAGCTGCAATTGGATCACGTTTTCATGAAAAAATTTGGCACATTTGTTCAACGACTGCTGTATTTGCCGTTTCCTGTTTACAAATGAAAACAAAGCTGTCCAGGTTATTCACCGTTTATGGGACCTAAACAAAAAACAGCGGTGATGATTAGGTGTGCAAATCAACATTGCCAACAGGCCCATCTCTGAAGTGTAGAAGAGGAATCTAGAGATCTTGCCCTGCTCCTGGAGATTTCACAGATTGACATATTGCACGTCCGTTGTCGACGAGATCGTGTTAATGCAAAAAAGTAATGTAGAGGATGTAGAGGAACGCCGTCGCTTCTAACAATGGCAAAAACAAGCATCGATTTTATTTTGTTGAGTAAATGCGGCCTGTTAACTGCCAACGATGACCATACACAGCCATAACTTCACAGAACAGCGAAGACTGCCTTTCTAACAACTGTCTTTGAGTATTCCGTTCCCGTGCAACGCGATATCGTGACAGCCTCCAACTGGATTCCTCATTTCCGGAACAAGATGCTGCTGACTGCCGATACGGTATGAGCATGGATAGCAACAATCAGGGCTCGTCGAACTGATATTGTCCGTTTGAAAAGAAGCGATCTGGCTGTGTCGCGACTGACCCAGATGCCCTCAACCTTCCTAATCGTGTACCCATCCGGGCCCATCCAGCATTGCGTAATGAATGGATCGCTTACAACAGTCAGCGAATAACACGATTTTCGGTTAAAACACACTTCACCATCAAGACTGGTTCGTTGAAAGCGGTCCATATGTGTTCCATCTGACGAAAACCCAACGCCTTTGGAACACGCGACCTTGCCAATTGCAGACCCATTACCGAAATGTCCCAGCAAAACCCTTGATGCCGCATGGATGTATTGAGAAACGCATTAAAATCTGTAGATTATCGGATACGGGTCGAAAACACTCGAGGGTGACACAATCGCATCTTCGATTTTATTCAAATGCAGCAAAAGGTTTCTCGGCAGACTCGAACCTCTTGCACGAAATCCTTTACTTCAGGACCGGGAGAACCTGTCAAGTACTCAGCAACTTCCTCACCTATCTTCGTTGATTTAAATACCTCTGCACATCTGTCGCCGCTCGGCTCATTAATGGATGATCCTGGCATCCCTTCTTTGCTTCGGCAGCAGAGTTTCCGATGAGTCTGCGGCTGCACCGGTGCTACCGTCTTCACCCGAATACGACTATTGGCCTTAGGGGGTTCTGTCTGCATCAACTTTCCGCCCAAACCTTCCTGTACTCGCTGCTTCTGACCACAACTCTGGTACTGTAAATAGGGTGTGGTACTGCATTCTAAATGGAGTTCATCCAACAATATATTACAGCAGCGTTGTCTCGAATCCTCTGTACCCAATTGTCGTTTCGCGTTTTCTCGAATCAATGCCAAAACGCAATGTTTATCAAATCGGACCTTGAATTACTAGAACTGTTGTTTAGCATCACCAATCATTACAGCAACTGAACATGAACATGGATATTTAGCTTGTCAATATAGCATTGCTCCCGATTCTGCAGTAGCAGAAATAATGTTCAATGCCGTATTGCAATGCGCGCGAGAATGCCCATCTCCCACTGGACGTGGCAATTTGCAACGAGGGTACCAGAATGAGAGACCTGCTCCACTGAAGCTAATCCTCTGGAGGATCGACGTGCAATTGGTGCCAACTTAACTGGCAATCGCCGAAGCCTGAACGCGACCCACAGTGATTACGTCAAACAGGGAACATGATTCAGAAATATCAATGGGCTCAATATCGTTGGATCGAAGCGAAACGGTTTCTCTGCGGAAGCGGCTCTTAAACGGAACTTTTTTAACGGAAAGACTGGACGTGAAGCTGGACGTGAAGCTCAATGGGGACATTACTGTTGATAGCAGCATGGTTATCATGTGATATTGGAGCAACATCATTGGTCCAAAATACGTCAGTCCAAAAGGTAAAACTAACGCCAGTTCAGCTCCTACGAATGCATATGAACAAGCAGCCACACTCAGCGCATTCCAGCCCCCAATATTTTTTCAAACGGTTCGCTCTTGAGTCTGGCTGATTTTTCTCTATTCAGCAAAAAACTACTTCAACAGACACTTCACAAAGTGAGACGACAACTCATATAATTTAGTAGACTGGGACGAAAAATAGAGATGCAGTACTACGACTTGGCACTGCATGTTTACCAACCCATTTCAAGACATGAATTGTCCTTGTTTGGCCAGGTAGCAGAATCACCGATACGATGCTTCTCATATGAACTCATGACCTTTCAACTGTTGACACAACTTATGGACTTGACGCCGATAGCTCATTGCTTGTCTGCCTCAGTCACCGATGTGAACGGTCTCGTGAACGCTTCCTCAGACATAGTGCGAACGGTTAAATCATCGAACTGGCTACCATATGAGTACGTCCCGCTGGGTTTGGGTAAAGATTGTTCTTGCGGATTCCAACTACGGTAACCGGGTGATGGATGCACAACTCTTACAGTTGATCTGGTGAGCGTTGTCGTAGGAAAACTTGTGAAGACCGGGTTTGAGGCAGTGTCTTGCGGGATCTCCCATTCATCTGTTTCCATAGCGTTCCGCATTGCTTTCTCGCGACTTTTCCACTTAAGTTTATACCTCGCAATCACTGTGACAGCACCGACCGTTCCGAATGCGAAAACAGCGATCCCCAATAATTCCACATTAATACTCGATGCGGTTGTTTCAGGTTTGTTGGTCTTTACATCCAGACAGCTCAACGTTTCTCGGACGGTCTGAGAAACATTGCAGTATTTGCGAACGTCTATCGACGACCTGTCAACCAACTGTAAAAGGGGTGAATTGCAGACGGATGCCAGATTCCAGAGATTGACTCGCAAAGGGAGAATATCAGACGGCGATGCAACCAATATTGTCGCGCTGGCGTACGCGCCGCTAGAGTTCCTTATCAATGGTGTGTGGCAAGATATTGTGGATATGTTTAGGCATGCACTCAGCTCCGAAACGAATTGTTGCTCAAGATCGTTGTCTGCAACTGTACTCAGATGGCTATCATCGAGACGTACGCTAATGTCGGTCATCAAGAGGGATAAATCGTTGGAATGATTTGGCGTTAACGTAGAGGTAGATCGATATCTGGTTTCTGCTGAAAAAGGACCCAGCGACGTGTTGAACGCTAAAATAGTTGTCGTTCCGCGTTTTGTGCGATGAGCTGGACTCGTAGCACTCTTTGTTGTCGTGATGAACTTGCTTGCCAACGATATCGGTTTCACCGGCGCATTCGTCGAAATCGTACTTTTTCTTGATACTTTCTTTGTCACGCTGCGCGAACTCACTTTTTTCGTTGAAATCTTCTTCGTTGTAGCTTTCGTCTTGAGCTTTGCCGTTTTTTTCATCGTCGTCTTTTTCGGTGCGAAGATTTTTGTTGTAGGTTTTGGCGTTGCAGACTTCTTGGTTGTAAGCTTCTTTGGTACAAAAATCTTTGTCGTTGGCTTGTTGGTGCTTGGCTTCTTCGCAGTAATTCTCCTTGTCGCCGGCGTCTTTGTCGATAACTTCTTTGTGCTCCGTTTTCTAGTTGACGGTTTTCTTGTGGACGGAATGCCTCTAGAAATGGTCGTTAGCGAATTTTCAGTTGATCTCATGGTTGATGATTTTTTTAGCGTCGCCGTTGCTACAGATACAACACTATCTACGATCGCAATAAATCCGCCGCGTTGTCCGGACTCGTCAGAAGTGAACTGCAAGCTAAAAGATTTTGCATCCGTTGAATACCAGTATTTGTTGGTAATTTGTTGAATTCCGTCGTAGCCCGAGATGACTTTAGTTATTCCTGGTTTCGCTGCCGTATCGACCAGTCTCACAACATCGGTGTTGAGCTGGGTGAAGAAGTATATGAACTTGATTCGCGTAATGTATCCGTTTGGAGCCCGGAAATTGAAAGTGCAATCTTGGTTGTTATCATAGACTAGATTTGGTTGGCTAGCAATAGCATACGATCCATTTTTAGGCAGCGAAGCAAGATTGACGGAAACTGATGACCCTGTCCTACAGTAGTATGTGCTTTTGACATTCAAGGATGTTGTCGGCTGCGGTGTGGCTCCGTCGCAAGTTGGCAGAAGACCGGGATTATAGCCGAACAAAAACGTCGGCGTTGGAGGAGGTAGAGGTGCGCAACTCACTCCATAACCATATGCTTGTGTCAAATTTCTATTGCCACACGTTATTGGTTTGCTTCAAATGATAATCGCACCTGTTCAGGGGTATCTGCTTACATTGATTGTATAATATAGCGGTTGTTTTGAAATTGGGCTCCATGAAGCTTTGTGAGACGATTGCCGTTGAGCGATCTATTCATTGAGACCATTTAAAGTCATCGCACGAAGAATTGTACAATGATAATGAAACTACATGCCATAGAGGTAGACCATGGATTCCAGAAAAGTAGACCCGATGGCAGTTATTTGATTTCCTTCCAATCCAAGAAATGACCTAAGAATCAATAGAATACTGAACATGCCTCACTTCTTACGAAAACAAAAAGTTTCTGCAAAACTGCACAAGAATCAGGGGTGGAGTGCAAAAAAATTGTGGAAAACTGAGAGTGCCCTTGTAATAAAATAACTTTGATGATACCAGCTTTAAAAAAGCCAAAGCACACGGTTCCAAGCCACCTACAATGACAAAAATGGTTGAGCCGTTTCAAAAAAAGTACCCTGCGATTGGATACTATTCCACGACAGGTCCCTAAAAGATTTGTGACTTCTGAGCTTCACCGGTGACCCAAATCTGAACATTACTTACAGTTCCAGAAGACCGATGCAATTTTCCAGTCCTAAGTAATCGATGCTGACTAAATTGTTATTTCTAATGTATCTGGGAAATGCTTCAATATAACTAATCAATCAATACGAAAAATGCTTACAAGTATCGCAATTGCACCAGCTTTGAAAAGACGTTGTCCCCCATGGACGATATCAGGCGATTCCCTGAAATATTTCTTCTCAAGGGAAGATATTATTGAGTAGCGGAACAAAGCACATTCAGGAACGGAACCGACAAGGTCTGAAGCGACGTCAACTTGGAGAACGCGGAAGACGATATCGAAAACACAAATGTATCTGTAATTTCACTATACATTCTGTCAATAGGAGTACATAAAATTCAGGCGCCCTCAGTCCTACAGCTTGGTAATCGCCATTGGAGACGGGATGTCGAACCAGAACTCAGTGATCTGTCCCGAAAACCCCATTCCCTTTATCGATCTGCAACAGACGAAATGAAGTGCAATATCAGAAACAGAATCAGTGCAGGACAGATGGACTGTGATAGAGAGGAAACATTACATGACTGACTCGCCGTGACAACCGATACTGTACAGTGAGCAGATATCGCCAATGGCTAACGTAGTTGGATGCAACGTGAACCACAGCGCACTGACTAGAGCTATCCACGACATCCTCATCTTGCCGAACAAAGCAAACCGGTACGTGTCAACATTAGTCAATCATTTTTGTTTCTCAGACTCAGCAGAATATATCTGATTATTGATTGAATTGTTGTAGCGAGACCAAGTACCCAACACAACTGGATATTTATTGGGGCCGATCCGGCATGAACGGCGGATATACGAAATTTTTGTCCAGAATTAAATTACATTATTGTGACGTTAAAATTCCTCATTTTTGTACAACTACTTTGATACCGTATCTATTCGTTAGTGAACTGTTCATCAAGTTTATGCACTCGTAGCTTCTACTGGTACCTTCATCACTAGGATGTTGTTGTTTTGTTGGATTGACATGTCAAGACGGCAGTTTCACTTCATCAGCTACGCGAAACAGCATCATCAGATGCATTTACCATGACCGAAAATCGAGTGAAGAGCCAGATATATTTCAGGGCTTCATGGCTTTCCAAAACCCGGGCAACGTCGAACGCCGTGCTATTACTGAGCCGATGAAACACCCGCTGAAATCAATGTGTTTTTGCCCGAGGACACCAGTCAGAGGAACCGACCCTTTTCACAAGATTGAAACATCATGACCTGGTAGAACTTCGCTGCTTGGTGGAGACAACAACAAAAATTCACCGAAATCCACAACAATGGGACGCAGCGCGAGGCCCTTCGCGGAACACTTCCCGAAGTTTTCCTTGATCGTGTAGTTGGAGGACAGAATGACGGGGAGGTTGAGCCTCATGCAACGGCGCTGCGTCTCCCGCTGCTCGACCAGGGATTCGGCGCCCTCAGGATCTTATTGAGCTCTCCGACATTGGGGAAGGCGCCGCCGTTGAGGTCGTCTATGATTAACAGGTCGTTCTTACTGTCCTCATACCATCCCCACCACGAGCTAGTTGAAAACTTGAAAGTGGCCCAAACATGGCCCAAAAGCTCGATTTGGCTCAAAAATGGCCCAAAAAGACTGATATGGCTTTTATGTGTTCCAACGTAAAAAAGTTTGAAACGATCTAACTCAGTCAGATGATATTAAAATGTTACAAACCTAGCAATGTTGTTTTTTTTATTGTAATGAGCTGTTAAATGCATATGGAGTTTGATCATTTTATGAATCAACAAAGACCTTGGAGAAGTTCAACTGGTCATCGCTCGGTGGATACTCTTCAGCCACTTGCATAGCCCTTAGATGGATCCTGTGCGACACATACCAATCGTAGCCAATCGTAAAACCCAGATTACTGAAAAGGAATCCCCATTTCGGAACGTCTTCGATTGGTGTTCCTCATGTGATTCCTCAAAGTTTCCTATTTTCTCGTCTGTTTTCAGTAACAACGACTGCAGTTTCTCCCTTGGACGGAATCGACTTGGCTTGCCTAAAAGCCGAACTTCGGTAATCTTGTAGCTGCAATTTCGGCCTTCGCCGAGAGATATCTTTGATCGGTGCGGACCGATAGAGGATAGCGCTTGGACCACAAGGTTCACAGAGTATGGTAGTCAGACTGATAATGATGTCGAGGACCAGGAGATCAGAAGGGTTGACATGGCTGGGGGTGGTATGTGAAGTGACAATATGGTACATATTATCGCACAGGATCCATTTAAGGGCTATGCAAGTGGCTGAAGAGTATCCACCGATTGATGACAAGTTTGAACTTCTCCGAGATCTTTGATGATGCTGATAAATGATCAAACTCCAATATGCATTATTTTCCCGATCGACGTTGGGAATGGATTGCAGCTCGTGCTCGACTTCAATGTCGTCCGCGGCCCGTACCGCGTTGGGGTTGAGCTTGTTCGACAAGCACATCAGCCAATCATACGGGGACTGCCCGGAGGCACCGGCGAAGGCCAGGACGCCCGCATCCGGCTTCTTCAGAATGTACTATACCTTAGTAAAGCATGCAGCGAGCGTGATGCCAGGTAGTGGCCGCGTTCGCCCGCCAGATCGTCCACTTTGGGGATCTCTTCAGATTCCGACGATGGCGGGCGCGGCAGATAACAAGCGCGTGAACGTGTGGCGTCCCATCCTGATGCTGCTCGGACTTGAAAACCGCCCGTTCGACATCGTCAGGGAAAGTTGCCCAAATGTTTTGCAGATGATGCAGTTGGGTTCGGTGGCGCATTGTGCCCGCTTCGCAAAGAGATGCGTTCCACTGAATCCCTTGGGCGGCGCCCGATCAATGCCCTCTAGAGTCGCCATGTCTTGATCGCTACAAATGACAGAGACACACTTGATTCGGGTAGCGGGGATGCCCTAGCTTTCTTCGGGTACGGGCCTACTTTCGCAACGGGATAGGAGTAGTCGGCAAATTCTTCCGGACGATTTGATCCCTGGCGACATGCTCGTGTCGTCGATGCCGACAAGTATCACTAAATGAGCGTGTTATTGGCAATATTTATTCTGTTTAAAATCAGGAATATCTCAAACCACATTTTGGAGATACTTGCCATACAGTTTGGTACTAAACTCTAACAATAAGAATAAACTAATACAGCTTGTACAGCCTATATAAGCCAACCCATCGAGCCTCTGTTGATCATATCCACCAATCATAACAATTGCTGTGCTTGAACGCACACAGCGGTTCCCTGTTGATCATCCTTTTTGGGTCGAAATATATGGACCAGGAATGTCACTTTGACTCCTCCTGTCAAGCAAGTAATACTCCAAGCAATTGTCCATCCCGTTAATGTAGTAAACTCTGGTGTCGTCATGACAAATAATCCTGCCGACTGCGTCAACATGGTGATTCCAACCCCAATCGCACAGTACGACCATCGATGGAGTAGACGATCCAGTCGCTGTCGTAATGGGCTGAACGTTAGCCTGACTTCCTTCGTTATTCTTCTGCATTCGATCTGAAAGAGGATTGCGCCCCACAGAAACTGGATCCCCAGGATAATCTCAATCGTCAAGAACATGATGCCGTTGATCTCATCGAACATCGGATAAACCTTTTCGAAATATGCCGCATACATTACCGAGACCACCAGTTCCAAAGCCATCGTCAAAAAGCAGACAATTACTGCGAAAATTTTATAGTCGCCTCGAAATATTCTGATTATCATGGAGAATCTCCCATTGCGTGTGACCTCAGATAATTTGCGATTCCAAAAGGCAGAGGAAAAAATAGAGATGGCGAATTCCATGCCGCTGTTTTGGGTCGCGAAGAACAGCATAACTCTGGCAGAAAGATGTGACGTTGAGAAGTGGCCTCCAATACCGAGGATGGATGCCAACAATGCAGTATGGCACATGGCAATAAATAACGTCAAATGAGGATAACCCATACGACTCCACAAAAACCACATAAACCGATTCCAATTCCTATGTTTGGGCAAAATGGTATTGCGATAACGATTACAGATTAGCGTGTAATGCCCATGGATGAATATGGCGGCGGTGACCGATGCCTGACAATATATTGAGACAGGGAGCCATCTGATAAATAACTGGTAATCCCATGATGAGAAGGCGGTCTCCCAGATATTATAATCGGGATATAGAGAGACGGCGGTGCTGGGATCACTACGAACCGCGTCGACCATTTCATTTGAATCCTGTAGAACCATAAAGGGAATGTCGGATCGATGGGCCAAACAACTGGAGCAGGTGTCTTTGAAATTTAATGTGATGCTCGGAGGCCAAGGAGAGAAAACTAAACAGTACTGAGAAACGGAGGAATCAGCCGAAACGACAGTAATACTGACCTATAATTGCTATTGCGCCATTCCTGATAAAATTGTCATTGACAATCTCTGCAGAACATGGTCCCGTGTGCTTGACCATAACTATTGTCCCCCCAATATGATCCTTGTCGACTTTGTCCATATCACAGGGATCATCTTCAAACACCCGTAATTGTCCCACTATTGGGTTGATATGGTCATGGAATTGTGTCCCAATAAACTTGCTGAATGGGGTACTGTACAGATTGAGACCTGTCAAAGAGCCATTGATAAAGGTGACACCCGCTGAGCAATTGCCAACTAATACTCCACAGAAAATCTGTAAGAACAGCTTCCCCGTCATCGTTGACTCAATTGCCCCGTATATTGGAATCCCTCTGAAAGATATTTGTAGATCGTGCCGTCGATAATCATATCCTGATGTTCACCTGAACAAGGAATGCAGTATAAGATCGATGTTCTTCACGTTTTTGCTAGCCATGAAAACATATAAATCGTGGAGAACATAATGCTGGAGTACCGTTCGTTGAATAACATGAAAAACCCTCTTTTCATCAGATTTACTCGATCATGGCTTCTGCTGCACATACATACCCTAAAGGAATACAGAGCTAGCGTTTAAGATGAAGATTATGGCTGAACCCTACGATCCAGTCTTTGTCGAAATTCAGTGACAGTTGCAGTACTTCATTCGATATACCTTCGTGCATCCAATAGCATTGCGCTCACGGGACCTGAAGCTGAGAACAAATATCTAAATTCAAACAAACCTGATTTTATTTGATTGAATATGGCTGGAAAGTACAGAACTCGTTTAATGTAAAAGAATAGTCCAAAATTCTATTGAAGAGAATGCGAACTTGATAGAGTGATCGATTCCCTTTAAATGGCGACGCGCACCAAGCTTCAACACAGTGTTCTCCAACCTCGCTTAAGCTCATATTGCAGGAAATCAGGGTAGTGCGCTCGGAATCAGAATTGACCTAGTAACCAGTGACGTAACCGGTCTCGAGACCTGTCAGGAAGGTTGTGTGGAAAACGGGCAAGAATTCAGACAGTAAATCAATCAAATGCAAAAGGATGCAGCAGGCGACCCCCAGCCGAGGTTAGTGTGCAGTCTGAGATGTTGTCGTCGACACTAATGATTTGCCAGTAACAAAATACCTCACTGAAAACATTGGTGCGCTCTAAGAGAACTTGGCAATTCCCACCCGACTTGAACACCCGCGGGCGACTCGGATTCGAAATCGATGCGGTTTGGCAGGCTGATAGAGCAACAATTACCAGAGTTCTACGTATTCAAAATAATCAACAGAAGAGATCATGATCGAGACAGATTGGTCAACTATATTGATATTCCGGTTATCATAACCGATTTAGCGAAAACAGTCTGAGCGATTTTGGGTCACCAAAGGATGTTTATAACATCTATGAGCATGTTATTATTTTGTTGGTTCTTGCCCTTCATCTTTTTTAAATTATGTTTTAGAAGGCACAGAAGTCACTTGTGGATGGATATGCACTGAATTTCGATGCTGATCATCAATCCTGGGCCGGAACAAGTGAACCAGCAGTGTCAATTTGACGCCACTGCTGATGCAGCTGACGCTCCAAAAAATCGTCCATCCTTCAACGGTAAAGAATAGTGGTGTTCCCACGATTACTTGTGCTGATGACTGAAACAGCATCGTAATGCCGAGCCCAAGAGCGCAATGCGATAATCGTGCGAGAAAACGATCCCTTCCCGGTCTTACCGTGCTGAAAGATGGTCTAATTTCTTTGGATAGCTTTTTGTACTCGATCAGAAATAGAATTGCGCCCCATAGGAAATGAATTCCGATTGATATTTCTAGAATCAAACCCAGGCCCCCGTTGATTACGTTGAAAATGGGATAGGCGTTGTCGAAGTACGTGGCATATATTGAAGAGGTCACTAAATCTAATGCGATAACGAAGAAGCAGAGCAGCACTGTCGATATCCTGCCACAATTACACAATTTGGTCACCAGTGGACGCTGCGCTTTGTTAGTGATTTCTGCCAGTTTTCCATTCCAAAAAGCAGATGATATAATTGTGACAGCATACTCCACACCACAATTTAGGGTGGAAAAAAAGAGCATAACTGGCGCCGGGAAATTTGAGTTGGAGAATAGGCCTCCAATACCGAGAACTGATGCCACCAATGTACAATGGAGCATTGCAAGTAGCAGTGCTACTTGAGGATACCCCATTCGCTTCCACATATATCTCAGAAACCGAGAACGATCATGGATCCCTGACTGAGAGGTCCTCCGAACCAGAAAATCATTGCAGATCAAACCATAATGCTGATGAAGGAATATGGCGGCGGCGATCGATGCCTGACAATTTATAATGACAGGAAGCCATCTGATAAATAACTGATAATTCCACGACGAGAATGCGGCCTCCCAGATATTATAATCGGGAAATAAAGAGACGGCGATGCTGGGATCATCACGAACTGCGTCGAGAAGCTCATTTGATTCCTGTAAAGCCATAAAAGGAATATCTGATCGGTGGGCCAAACAGCTAGAACAGGGGTCCCTGAAGTTTAATAGCATGCTGGGTGGCCACTGAGAGAAAACTAAACAATATTCAGGCGTTGAGATGAGCGAAAGTTAGCAGTAGTAATGACCTATAATGGCAATTGCGCCTTTTCTGATGAAGTTGTCATTAATAATTTCTGTAGAGCATGGTCCCCAATTCTTGACCATAATGATGAAACCCCTGACATTGTCCTCGATGATTTGCTCCTTATTACAGGGATCATTTTGAAACACCCGTAAACGACCCACTATTGGGTCGATATGGTCCTCAAATTGTGTCCCAATAAACTTGGTGTATGAGGTGCTGTACAGGCTGAGATCTGTTAAGGAGCCATTGATGAAGGTGACACCCGCTGAGCAAACACCAAATAGTACTGCAACGGTAATCTGTAACAACAGGTTCCCCCTCATCGTTGAATTAAGTGTCCGCTATTACCTGGATCCCACTCAAAAGATATTCAGAGATCGTCCCATTATCCTACGTGTACTCCGGTAAACATCTAACGGATCCAAGGAATGCAGTATAAACTCGATGCACTTTATGTTTTGCTGGCCATAATCAACGACGCCGTGAGCATCCTGGAGTATAAAATCTTTTTGGTTGCCATTACTTCTTAGTCCTGTTACATATACGAATAATCACCCGTTGACGGTTTCGACAGAAACACTATCACCTTGCACCACATGATGACTTATAATATGGCCTCAAGATGTTGGACACCCACATGAAGAAAAAAAGGACTGGGTTTGTCATGACGAATTCGAGGATTTCAATAATCAATAGGGTTCAAGTGCGTCCCACTTTATTAAATTATGGTTTCGAAAGTCGATTGAGCGAACCAATCTAAGTGATTTCGGGCTGCCAAACGATTTAATTTATCATAATATTGGCGACAATGGACAAATAGTTATTTTTTTTGTGGATGGGTAGTCGCTCCCTGCTAATCATCCTTCCTGAGCCGAAACAAGTGAACCAGCACTCAATTTGACGCCACTGGCGACGCAGCTGACGCTCCTAAGGTTCGTCCATCCTTCAACGGTAAGGAAGACCGGTGTTCCCATGATCAATTGTGCTGATGACAGAATCAGCATTATAATGCCCAGCCCAAGAGCGCAGTACGATAGTCGTCCGAGTAAACGATCCATTCCCTGTCGAAAGGTGCTCAAAATTTGGCTACTTTCATTAGACAACTTTCTGAACTCGATCTGAACCCGAATTGCCCCCCATAGGAATGAGTTTCGATTGAGATTCTAGAATCAAGCATGTAGCCCCGTTTATCTGGTTGAAAACGGAATGGGCGCTGTAGTACGTGGCACAATATGAATCGGCCAATAAAATCTAAAGAGAATGTGAAGAAGCAAAGAATCACTGTAGATGTCTTGCCACAATAAAAAATTCTGGCACCAGTAAACATTGCTCATAGTTAGTAACCTTTACTATCTGTTCATGCCAAAAAGCCGATGATATAATCGTGACGACATTCTCCACACCACCATTTAGTGTTATTCCTAACATTCGCGGCTCCGCCGCAGTTTCCTGACAATAATGATCTCTTGCTGGTCATTCTTGTCAACTCTTTGCTTCGCCTGTATCAATACACACGTGATTATATCAGCGGATCTTGTTCGTCCCATAACAGTTTAACAAGAACTATCTTCCGGTTTATGCACCGTTATCAAGACCATCTTTCGACGGTTCCCGATCCACCCTGCGAGGTTTTATCAACCAAATATCCATGGTCATCACCCGTAAACCCAGGACATACGCCACGGATTCCGACAAGGTGATGTTGGTTGGGGACCTTCTCACAGGAAACGCTTTGCTGTGGTTCTCACCAATTTTCGAGCGACGGGATCCGTTGCTCCAGGATTTTGTCAGATTCATTGATGCGTTACGGGCACTGTTTGAGGATCCGAACAAAGCAGTTACAGCCGCTCGACGATTGAAGGCGCTGCGCCAAGGTCGCCGCCCAGTTGCTACGTATGCCAGCGAGTTTCAGCTGCTGGTCACCGGCGCAGGTTGGGACGGCGCTGCGACACTACACCAGTTCCGAAAGGGCCTCAACGAGGATGTGAAAGATCTGCTGTTGACGTGCCCGGAG
>OUQQ01000521.1:0-14726 GCA_900404475.1 Spongospora subterranea | reverse complement strand
TTCTGCTCTCCACCTCGCTATTATATTTCAAAGTTCCTTCGAAACCCTCAAAATTCTTTTAGAAAATGATGCCGATCCCAGGATTCCTGATAATAATGGGAAGACGGCACTGGACCTCGCTATACAGCAAAAACGGTATTCTGAACTGTTCAAATTTTTCATTTGTCAAAATTAACTGATTGAGATGTCACAGACATGAGGCGATCATTGAGATAGTCAACGCGGTGAGGAATATGCCAAAACTACATTTTCTCCAAAATGGGATGACACCTCCCTTGTATTCCGGTCTGATTCAACATTTAACTCATCGTCGCCTGTATCTTCCTCACATGTTGTCCTACACATTGAAATTGGCTGATTTGATTTCCCAGGCCGATTGATGTGATCTCTGTTATATTCGCTGACGACATGATCAATCAGTGGAAGAAATGTGCGAAAAATGCTCTCGTTTGGGCAGAGTCGACAAAGCGGTTGGTCTTGGCCTGGTTAACGAACTCGATTATTTGTGCTAATCTGACGTATATGCAGGGACGATTGGGTAGAGCCGACAAAGCGGTTGGTCTTGGCCTGGTGGGTAGAGCCGACAAAGCGGTTGGTCTTGGCCTGGTCAAAAAACTCGATTATTTGTGCTAATCTGACGCATATACAGGGACGATTCGGCAGAGCCGACAAAGCGGTTGGTTTTGGCCTGGTTAAAGAACTTGATTATTTGTGCTAATCCGACGTATGTACAGGGACGATTGGGCAGAGCCGACAAAGCGGTTGGTCTTGGCCTGGTCAAAGAACTTGATTATTTGTACTAATCTGACACATATACAGGGACGATTGGGCAGAGCCGAACAAGCGGTTGGTCTTGGCCTGGTTAAAGAACTCGATTATTTGTGTTAATCTGACGCATATGCAGGGACGATATAATTGACTCACTAAGGATAATATGCGACATCCCTAAAACTGTCACACCAATTGATGTCTCAAAACAATTGCCCAGTGTCATCCAGGATTGTTGAATTATTGCAACGCTAATTTGATGAATTAGTGGCGTTTGAAACTGCATTTTTCAACAAAATCACCTGCAAGTTCAAGACTATTGATTTTGTCCCCCAATTGTCCAATAGACTACTTCGATGATCATGGCTGACTTTGTTTTATTTATTTTTCATGATTAGGTTCGGCATTTGAGGCCAGATGTGTAGGAGTTCCCAATCTACCATAGGGCTCATGGTCGATTCCCTCGGTGCCACACAGACACGACGTCCTTGTTAAGGTCACGGGCGGAAACGGGGACTCGAAATATAAGGAAGATGTAATAGTGATCACTTTTGAGCACTTTTCACAGACTGTCGCGCTGTCATATCTCATGGTGTATGAAACCCTTGAATTAAGTTCGTGATAATTCGTGTTTGGTTTCGTCCCGGGCATCAGATTGTTTTCGGTCAACGAATTTCTTGAAACAAATCCTCATAGCCAGGATTGTCCCGCTGAAGCTTTTGAGCTTGCAGACCTAAACCTTCATGTAACGTCTCACCTCGAGTTATTCCCGAAACAGTGCCAAGTCGCAAATGGAATTGATCACGGGTTTCGACGGGAGCAACAACTCTTATCTACAAATATGATTCGCTTTTTTCATAACATGTCAAAAATGGGATAATCAATACCATTGCATCATGCCGAAGATATAACCCTGAGTTCAAAAACCTAAACATGTGTGCCAAATTAGAGGTTCAACGTCCATCAAAACAGCAACATACCGCGAAATTGTTGCGAACATTGCACTATCGGCGAAACCAGAAATCCTACCGGAATTCCATTAAAAAATTTGCTCCGGGACCAACCTCAGGACTGAAGGAAATAATTTTTAACATTTATTGTGAGCACAGTAGAAAGCGATGCTTACAGGCTGAGATCAAACACTGGTTCGATCTAATAGCCGTCGAAACCCGTGGTATGTCCAGCTTCTGAAAATCGATTTTCCGGGGCCGAAAATCATGCGGGAAAATCGAGAGTTTTCTTATATTGGATACCCCCTAATCATCACTGAAGTGAGGGAGTATTCATCCTGGCTTGTTTTTAGAGGCGCGTTTCTTTCTCATTCTCAAAATAATTAGCAGCGAGCTTCGCCGCATTGGCCATAGCATCAACTATTGTGCTCATTCGCAACAGCCTTTGATCAGAGACGGACCAGATGTATTTTGTCTCCAAAATTAGAATCGGGTACTGTTGCGGTCGTCTGGGTTATCGTCGCTGGCAACCTGTTCCAAAATTGATCCCCAAGCACAAAAAGCAACGAAATTGACCAATCGGAAACCATTTTGGTCTTGGTAATTTCTACAATCCCCGAACACCGTTTCATCTAGTTGTACACCCAATGATATTCAATATGCTTGTCGGACACAACAGGAAACGGTTTGACAAAGCGTCACTATAGGGGATTGCCGCGAATGTCATCGCGTTATTTTAGTTGAGCTTGTTTACGGTTAGGGTCAGCAACAAACTCAGAAACGACGACGTAGCTGGTTGGTTTGCCGCCATTGTGACGTGGACTCGTGGCACATGGTCTCCTACCTGATGGGTTTCAGTTCAACATGTTGCGATTAGGGTCAGCAGTTAGTGATCACGACACTGATCGTAACGAATTGCGGCCAGTCGTGCCTTGGTATAGTGTTACAGCAGGTGTATCCCAGGAAATGACGACACCTCATCCTCTGGGTTCGACCACCTGTTGAAATGATTGGACTTTGGACTTGCGAACACGTTACTCTGCAGTGAGCAGCCATCCTCTATAATGATAAGAGGGGGGGGGATATGCGATCAATATTGTACTCGACATACCATTCCCGCTGTTAATGTCGTCTGGAGCGGATCAGGCCGATCAACACCCTGACCAGGTTTGGCTCCGTTTTCCGATGCCGTTTGTCGCTGGTCACAGATTGAAATAGGGCCCCGTACCCCAGAACCACGAGGGCGTGTGGGCCACACGTCCATCACAGCAGGTGCCCCAGTCTGATGAAACTGTAATAGTAATAATGGGGTTCTATCATTTTTTCCAAAACTGCTGAACTCCAATTGATCATGTTCATTTGAATGGTCTAATGGCTAAAAATCTTCCACATTTGAGTCGGTACCTGTTGCTGACCAGAATACATTCTTTTAACGTTATACGTTTTTGTTGCATCTAACGCTACATGGAGAATTTGAAATCGCATCAGCCCTGAACTCATTCTCTGTTTTAGGAAGGATCAGTTGTGGAAAACAAAACCGCCTCGCCCAAAACTAATATCCCCAAGGGAATACCAATTCTTCTTCAGTCGCGACAGGCGTTAGTTCACCAGATTGTGAAACAACTTCAATGGCGCCGTGTGCAACGCCCAAAATCGAATCATTTTACACTACTTCGGCCAACTAGGTATTCATCCATGGGTGTGCTGAAGTCGTGTTCATACAATTTCTCGTTTTTGTGTCCTTGGCATTGAGCTTTTGGCGAATCAGTTTCTTTTACCTAATATTGATACAGTGACCAGGAATGGAGTTTAGCATGGGTCGACTTAGCTGATACTCAGTTTTATAACGCCATTCGCCCTCAACAACGTGCCAACCAGATCCCGGTAAATGATGCAAAGCACGCGCAACTTTTGAACGTATTCATTCCCATTTTGCGTCATCTCCCGCAATGGTTATATTTATTATTGCAACTTCAAACATGACTGCTAATGCATTGGACCACTTTTGTACCTCGCGTCGGCAGAGTGTCATGACATTTTCAATGGTTACCTGGTTTCTCAATAGACCATTTAGGGAATGGAGCAGTTGTCGCGAAAGAAGAATCTCTGTCGCAATTTGAACGCCATGCGTTGTGCGTTTCCTGACGACTATGATATATATCCACAATCGTGGTGTTGGCCAGAACAAAGCGCGTCTGTTCGAAGGTACATGACGGAGGAAGTTGCAGCCGGGCATCGCCCAACCCTTATCATGAAACCTGATGGGCGATGTCAAGGTCGTGGTATTTTTCTGACTCGTAAAGTTAATCTCATTGATCAAAATGAAAGCCAGGTAATGTTGTTGCATAAATACCAATTTGTAGACTTGCGTCCCGATTTCTCGAAGTAACTGTCGTTGTGTACTCTACTTACCAATCTGTTTTTCGATTCATTAACTGTGCATTTATCGCCTACAGGTTTGCCAAGTATACATGCCATCTCCGTATTTGATCAATGGGCTAAAGTTTGATCTGAGGCTTTATGCGATTTTGGCATCGGTTGATCCTCTTCGTATATACCTCTACCATGACGGACTGGTCCGCTTTTGCACAGAACCCTACAGGTAATGTCTCTCTTCCGTTTACCCTCTCGCTGTATCTGTGAGCTATGAAGTTTGTTTCTGACCGTTCTGCGAAAACAAAATTGATGCTTGATCTCATTCCGGAATCTTCCTTTGTTGCACTGTTTCTGATTTTTATGATTTCAAATAGACATCCGACCACTGAGAATATTTCGCACGTCTTTATGCATCTTACAAATTACGCCATCAACAAAGCCAGTACTCAGTTTGAATTTAATGAAGATGCCGATGTTTCTGGCCATGGCAGCAAATGGACATTTTGCTCATTCATTGAATGTACTTGTTTCAGAAAAGTGTTTGGTTTTCATCTCTGTTTAAACTTTGAACAGGGCTAAAGGGGAACGATAAAGAATCGGACTCGACAATGCTTTGGACAAGAATCCAAGATGTGGTCGTGAAAACTGTTATTGCGGCGTCCTCCAACTTACGACATCAGTATAGAGTCCGCTTTCCCGCCGACGAGTATTCACGTAGTTTAATGCAGCGTTGCAACCACTAATGTTGTATTTTTCACGCAGGGATGGAGCAATAACGTTTCAACTTCTGGGTCTCGACATCATGCTCGATTCCAACTTGAAGCCCTACATTGTTGAAGTAAATCGAAATCCAAGCTTACGTTGTGACACTCCACTGGACAGCCAAGTATAGTGGGTCTTCCATTTTACAGTCATGTAAATATTCATTTTGTCAGGTCAAGGGAGCAATGTTAAAAGACCTATTTTCCATCGTGCGACCGACACCTTGTCAACCAAGCCAACGGCAAACTAATCTCACGGGAAATGAGCGGCAACTCAACCGCGCCATCAAAGTTGGACAACGACGTGATTTAGAATTAGAAAGAAGTAAATCCACTGGGTTTCAGCGAATTTTCCCGCTCGATACAGAGATTGGGTTAGCATTAATGACGATTTGACCTAGTTGTTGTTTGATGCAACTGGGGTTTTTCAGGAGTGAAGACCCTAACGCGGGCTATGTGAAATTTATCGAGTATGCAAACTATAAGTTTACTTCGACGAGCATACAACGCCAAGGCACAAATCGGCGTGAGCCATGAGTACCTCAGACTTTCTAATCATTATCTTTATGTTTTTCATAAATATCGCTAAGTATTGATGTTGCTCTCCACAAGCTTGTTGCAGCTTATGCCAACATATGTACTGATGGTATCGATGTTGACCATTCGTTGGCACAGCTCGAGATGGTCTTGTTATGCTTTAAAGGCGTCTCCAGAAGTCTAACTATGACTAATTACCAATGTCCAGGTTGACCCTAGCAAGCTATGTGCAACAGCTCACAGTATCGGGCTCTTGGTCAAAGCGGGTTTCGTTCTCAAGCCCGCGCAACTTTGAGAAGCCATTGAACCGTACATACAAAGCTTGACGCGCTAAAAGATTCAAATCCGAATATTATTAATGATGAAGAGACAGATGGTTCATCTTCTGGAATAATAAAAGCACTACTGCAGTAAATATTTTATGACATTTGTAAATCGATTTTTCGAGTATACACATCGAGTTTGGCTATGTCGGCAAGGGAACCAATGCTTTGTACAGAATTCTCGCCGGCAAGGCCAATAACATGAGTAGAAAGTTTGCAACGCGACTTCTCGGCAATCATTCGATCAAGCAAAGCGACCAAATCGCCACGTTCAACAGATTCCACAAAACGAACCTCGCGATCAACCCGATCAAACACATAGGAATGTGTCGTAATCTCTTCCCAGAACCTCTCTGACCTCGCGCTTAGACAATAATCTTGAGCCTATACATTTTTTCAGTTATGTAACCACCAACGATGAAGGGTACAACGAATTTATAATCGAATTGTATAACTGTTCAAAATGCAAAAAAGAAACGGTGGACTGAAACACAATTTGTAGTGAACAAGACCAAGCAATATTGGCAACCAACCTCAAGTTCCATGATAAAACCTTCGATATGATTTTCGAAGACCTCATCGGATAGGGTTTGAATATGAGGCTTGAGTTCATCTGTTAACCAACGTTCGATTTGACGTTCGCATTCATACGCGGAATGCGAGGCAGACACGATTTCGATGGAGAGGCCAAGGATTCCATCTGTATTCAAGAAATGAATACCAACAGTATAGCCCAATTGCATCTTTGTCCTACAACATCATGGGTCAACTTTGATGAACGTCCAAGCGGGCAAACAAAATGGAGTGGAAAGCATCCGAAGAAATGAACAATCAACAAAAAAAATACCTGAGACAATCAAAGCAGTTTTCCGATGATATTCGCTGTAATAACTTCAGAAGAACTCGATCGGTGATAGACTCGGGGCCAAGTTGATAATACGACACATGACCCGAATTATGTTCTACTGGATTGAAGGAGGGTCGAGTCCAGGTCACGGTAGAGCCACGAGGCAAAAGCCGCACTTTCAACGCCACTTGTGACGGTAACGGGCCAGCACATTGCCATACGTTATTGAGATCGTTGGCAAACGATTTCGCATCAACGGCGCTAACGTTCCCATGGATGAAACAGTCAATAGAGACAGCTGACCGAATTTGCGACAGTAAAGACTCCACATCGTCAAGTTGTGCATTGGCCAATGCAGATCGTAACAAATCGATGGAATACTTCGGGAGTTGAAGGACTTGTAATCGCTCATACGATATCTATGACCAAAAGCAGCATTAAGTCGTAAACATTGAAGTATTTTGTAAAAAATCGAGACCTGTTCGGAGGCGGCGTAAAACAAAGAAGACCAGGCGAGTTGCAAACGTGCTTTGATGATTTCAAAGCGCTGGTGGTCTAGCATTAGATGTCGCAAAGAATTTTTAGATCCATAGATGACATGGTTGATAAATTGGAACAATTTGTCGGTGAAACCCTCGCCTTGGAACTCCAAACAGCGACGAGTGGCTCGCATATTGAGAGTCAGATCAGCCACTTCGCCAGAGTACAGATAAGCCATGAGGGCGTCCTCCAACAGCATGATAAGTAGGCGGGAGCAAACCGCCTTCAAAGGACTTTCATAAACGGCGCTCGTGTAAAATCGAAGCGATACGTGTGCCCGAGGCGTCACATGTTTATAATCCAATAAATGCCACATTCGCAACCGATCTAATCAAGAAATCAGTATTCGACAATTTCCCTTGAAAAAACGATTAAATTTGATAAAATAATTCAACTTTGTCAGTTTGACGTAAAGCATACCCTTTTGATAAACAATATGCGGAGTATGGTCAGAATTGCCGATGCGCTCAACAACCGTGAATGATTCAGGTGCGAGCGGGCTGCATATTGGAAGCGCCAATTCAGGATCAGAGACAGTGACCAACGAGACCATAAGTTCTTGGTCAATGCGTGTGGCGCGAAAGCGAGTTCCAAACCACGGCTCTATGACGTCAATCGAGGGATCTTCGGCAAAACGTCCCAACAACATAATGATGCAGTTGTCGGGTGTGAACGACAAGCCAATTCTCGCGATTAAGTTTGGATCATAGCGAGTCCACCGATAAGGCCCTGAAAGGACATCGTGCCAAGGATATTTTTGCATTGCATAAGCGAGCGTTTCAACAGTATCAGAAGGTTCTTTAGGTTCCATCCAAGCGAAGGATGCAGCAGCCATTCGCGAATATTGACGCCAGAGTTGTTCTTGCGGACCAGTCTTAACGATCTCATTGATATAAGCAAACATCAGCGACAACACGTCGCGCCAGGCATCAAAACCTTGTTTAGTCAGTGTGATCTCAATGGTAAATAAGAAAAAGAGAGTATTTTGGTAGGTTTGCTCTTGAGAAAGACCTGCCTCTAAGCTGGAAGCAAGGCCCCGAGCACGTAACAAGCTGATGGCTGATCCAACACCCTCATCGCCCAAAACTTCGCCCCAATATGAACACGATTGCGTATCATAGCTCGACGACATGTTGGGCAACTGAAAAACCAGCTCCATTGTATACGATTCCTTGATGGATTCAATCTGACCAAAGTCATAAGGACGAACGTCATAAAAACATACAAGGACGACCGAAATTGAGATTAACAGCAAAACTGATTTCTGCACTTCATCATGAATGAATTTTTACAGGACGATTAGCTTTGAAAAAAAACGTAGACCAACCTGGAACAAATTCGGTTGATTTTGGGACATGTCAAATGGCAAATCAGCCACACCAAGTTTGTTTGATACTGGACCAGCACGAACGGTAGCGAACGTGGCAGTGATCAACTTCTCGGCTAGGTCGAGATCCGGGACCATAACAGCCAGGTTCATTTGGTTGGCAACGTAATGTCTACGATGGAACTGCAGTAAGGAAGCGGCAAGAACTTCATCGGTTACCGATTGCTCCACACCACCACGCAATGAGTTCTGATTGCCCCAACCGAATTTACAAAATGGATGAGAAGGTCGAGCACGTTGGCACAAGATTTGAGTGGAACGATGCTCGTCCACTAGCACACCTTCCTGGAACTCACAATCCACTGCCTGCAAGGCAAAAAAGGTCAGCAAACTAAACTAAACCAGAATTGCAACAAGACAACAAATAAGGACTCATCAAACTTCGTGATCAGATCGGACAAAACCTCACCAAGATTTCACGTGAAATCGCTTCTGCACAAAGAGGCGGATCGATAAGAAACTGCTGGACGAACCGGGTTAGAGACTCAGCGAGATAATCGGGGTGAATCTCGTAAAAATAGAGGGTAGTCTCTTCACTAGTTGATGCGTTGGACCATCCTCCATGTTCAGACAAAAAAGATTCCCATGAGTTCTCATCAGGTGGTCGTCCGATGAACAGCCTAAAACCCTATCAGACTGGAACCAAACGCAGAACAAATTTCGCTCACATGTGTTCCAGTAGGTGTGCTAAACCCGGAAATTCAGGCGGGTCATGAAAATGGCCAACCGTGACGCCCAGTGCGACAGCAGCAGGTTTGGCTGCGCCTCCATCAGTGCTGCCGCTGCCAGAACTAGAAGCGTCAGTCTAAAAAATGAATCAAAAAATTGAATATTGAAGCTACCCTATGAAATAATAGTTCACGGTGAAAATCTTGGAATAAGGGAATTCCAGGTCCTTGCACATAGTTTTCAACGACAAATAGGCCGAAGAAATGAACTTATCCCGAGTCAACAAAGGGAGAAATTGTTCAAAAAAGGAATAGGTAAAGCAAACAAGTAATGTTGCGTAAACAGACCTGATCTTCGCTGTTCTCATCGATGTCGTCATCCTGCTCCTCCTCCCCTCTTTCTTTGTTGTCGTTCTCTTCGCTGTTCGGTTCCTGTTTGACGATCGTAACTCTAAGCCCATTGCTGAGCCGAATGCGCCGGTATTGCAATCGGTCATGAGGCGATTTAATCAAATCGTCATCCGACAGGCGTTCAGTCATCTTTCGTTGGCGGTGTCAGTCGACAACTGCCAACTCCGACAGCAAGTGCCGTGAGAATGACAAACTCATAATAGATCACCGTGGAATCAAAACTGCCCATTCTAGCGGTTGCGACTGCAAAGATGACCATATCCCGTTAGAGGACCGCCATCTGATCGCACTTGAATCGAAGTGTATTATTGAGCATGGGATATCGTTGAGCCCTTGAACAAAGGATCGCTCGATAGTAATTCCAGCAACCGTTCGTTGGGTTTCATGCCGCCCATTATGCAACCGCCCTCGATGCAAATATGTTCGATCACAGATCACTAATATCGGAATGACATACTATAGGAGTACATTACACAACTGCAGGTCGAGCGACACATTACCGTTCCCAACTTTGGTGCGCGGTCTCCGCCCAATCTGTTACACGCTGTCTCAACGATTCGACATGACACGCTACAGTCATGCTCGTGCTGTCATACGTTAACCCTCAAGTCGATTAGCGGGTTGCAGCGAATCATGTTGTATCGTTTCCATGGTTTCGATGACCTGTACTCGATAATGGCGCAATTTGACCCGTCACAAGAAGGGACATCAACACATTGACGCCACGCCCAGGATCAGTCGGACAGGCAGTGCCGCCACGGTAACGGCCGATCAAGTGTTTACGCCAACATCGCCATTCGAGTGCCATTACGCGTATTGACGGAATATAGCGACCGATGACCTGTCTGTAACCGAGGTGGGAGGGTGACCGATCAAAAAGCTATGGCGAATGACGTAGAAGAGAGGTGTCTGCTCGCGCAGTATCATACGCGAGCGTGGTGGGCGGACACAACGCTAGTAAACGAAGCGTCGACTAAACGAAGATGGACACCGCTCATGTTGGCAGCGGAGCTTGGTGACCTGGCATTAGTGTAATAATTTCATGCGATCGGCATACGTGAGAAATGACACAGATTTCAGGGAGCATCTGCTGGATTGTGGAGCGGATCCTCGAGCTGTGGATAAACGGGGTTGGACCGCGTTGATGTGGGCGGTTTCACGGGACCATTTTGTGGTGTGTGAATGCCTCCTTGTACGTCACTCCTGTACTAGCGCCGAAATCAATGTGGCAATCTGCTTGTCAATCAAGAACCATGCACTGCAATCATTGGCGATTTTCATTCGTCGTGGGCTAATTCCACCACATAGTACGACAATGGCAAGGTTGGCAATACACGTTGGCGATGCTACTGCTCTACGACAGTTGTGCTACGCCGGTCTTGTCGATTACTTTCGCATAGGGCCGAGCTGTAGCAAAACCATATACGAACTGGCAAAGGAATCTTCTGACCCGTCAATGATGTTGGCGTTAAAAGACGGGAAGCGATTCCGGTATTTTTTGCACCATGGGTTCAGGGCTACCATATCAAGTGGCGAGAAGCGAAATATACGAGCTCTTGCGAAAGTCACTCCAGATTCTCTGACCATTCGGACAAAATCGCTGCTGAAAATGTTTTCAAAAGCGTTGCGGTTACGGCCTGTTGATCGAGCAGATTATCAGTTGCCGTGGACAAACAACATCACGTTGGTAACAGCCTGGAACCTCCAGGTTCGATTTTCCAACATGACTGTTGTGGTGGCGGATCCACTTGCGTTCGAAGTAGTACGGCACGCGGTGTTGGCTAAATGTGAAGCGATGGCTCTCTGCGAAAGATTTGGAACTCTCATGGGCTCTCCCGCGACTGGGGTCAACGTTTTGAAGACGGACGATATTCGCAGATTGACGGAGCAGCTGCTTTTGAGACAATACGAGGCCAATAGGTCGAACACCATCGCCGTATCTTTAGGCAAGGAAGCAATACTGCCTGACGAATCGCTACGATTACAGAAACAAATCGACATCTGCTTACGAGTCATGGATGCCGTTGAGCAGATTCGTTTTCGCCGCGAGCGTTCGTCGTTGGCTGTCCGGCCCTCTAACATACCAAGAGCCACGGCTCCTTACGAAGACGATGCGCCCCAGATTGACACAACATGTGTTGCATGCCTGAGCGGGGTGAAATCATACCTGACTATGCCATGCCGACATTTATGTTTATGTGCCGATTGCTACAACATCCACGTTTGGTATAGGTGCCCAATCTGTAATGAATCAATAACAGAAATAATAAAAATTTATATATGATGAGATTTTTCTGCTTTGATTTCGTGTAAACGTTGATTCGGTCTCTGGGATACAGTGGAGATCGTTTTGAAATTGGGCTGCAACACTTCAACATCTCGGTTTTCAAAGTTCGGGTTCTTTTTGCAGTTCTCAACAAGCAGTGCTGCTGCACCTTGAAAATTCATCTGCCCAAAGCTCAATGTCTGGATCTTTGGTAAAAGTTTTCATTTTTGTGTTTCTTGCTTGCCCTTTCCTTTTTTTATTTGATGTGTGGAATCTACAAGTCCCTCAAAGAAATCGGGCGTTACCTCTGCTCTGATGAAATAGTTCTGATAACGATGTTTTAGATTGGAGAAACGCACATTTTGATTAATCATCCATGAATAAACACTATTGGAAATTTATATGTGAAGCAGCATCCGCGTAGGTTCTTCAATACAAGCTTTGATCTTGCGCAAAAACAAAACAGCTTCGCGCCCATCAATAATACGATGGTCGTAGGACAGAGCGACGTACATCATCGGTCTAATCACAATTTCTCCTTTGACCACAACAGGGCTGGCAATCAAACTGTCAGAAACCTTTGAAGGAAATTGATCTTATTCCTGACCGTTCGAAAATACCGTGCATTCCAAGGATGGCGGATTGCGGTGGATTGAGAATTGGTGTTCCGAAAAGGGAGCCGTAAACTCCTACAAACAAGTCGTAAATGTCTGATAATGAAACAATGAATTTGAAACGAACTCGAAAAAATCAAGAGGTAAAAAAACGCCAAAAATTGAAATTACCTCCGTTAGAAATCGTGAAAGTACCACCCGCCATGTCTTCAAGTGCGAGCTGACCTTCTCGAGCTTTCTTTCCTGAATACACATAGTTTGAAACCGGTAAGGTCAGTTGAGTGGAAATATTACCAAAAGCTGCAATGGACAGTTCTACATCGGCGAAAGACATGTTCTGACAGTCGCGTAAGACAGGAACCACTAAACCAGTTGGAGTGGCAACGGCGACAGATATATCACAGTAATCATGATAAACAATCTACACATGCATACATGCGCATGACGTTTCCAGATCGCAAGATTCTGCACTAACCTCATTGCCTTCAATATATGCATTAACGTTGGGCTGATCCTGCAACGCCACCACCGACGCTTTAACAAACGCAGACATGAATCCTAATTTAGAGTCATGCGTTTCCTGGATGTAAAAAAAAAATTAACAATACTGTCACATCATGACACACCATTTGATGAACGCTTATCAGATTTGAGAATAAAATGGCGACGTTGGAAATGAGAAACTGCATACCTGAAAATCATCTTTGAGCTTCGATCGCAGACCCATTAATGCAGACATGTCGATTTCATTGAAAGTGGTTAATGACGCTGCAGTATTCTGAGCTTGTTTCAACCGCTCCGCGATCCGTTGTCGCATTCTAGACATCGGAACTCGTCGCTCTGTACGTTCGCCTGTTTGCACGTTGGACTCTGCGAATAACGTCAATGAAAATGGACGGAACAATAAACGAAGAAACATTAAAAAACCGAATGATCGACATGGCCTATAACATCAAAGTGCTTTTCTACTTCTCATTAAGACGAAAACACACAAGCCAAGCTAACACTGACAACCAACTTTTCGGTGACTCTGATGGCTTTGAAGCTGGTTTGCTCTTTGACGCTGGAGACGTTTTTTGTGAAGTTGGTGAAGCCTCAGACTTAGGTGCTACAGGTGATGGGGCGGATTCTGACGCAGCTTTGGGAGCCGATGAGGCGGGTGCTTCTGCGCTCTCATCAATGGTGAAAAGCGGTGCCCCGACAGAAACCACCTCATCAGCGGCCGCTTTCTGCGACGTAATCTTGCCAGCGACTGGTGTGCGAACGTCAACGCTGACCTTATCGGTCTCGATCACACAGACGACTTGGTCGGCTTCGACATAATCACCCTCGTTCACGCTCCAAGACAACACGGTACCTTCAGTGATGGAGTCGCCCATCGATGGAACATCCACTGTTTTCGACGCCATGAACCTGGCGCGCGAAAACGTGGGAATCACTGCGACCCATGGCCGACCAAACACGGCTTTAGACGAAACAGATCGTACAGCCTACGACTTTATAAGCGTCAAATTTATTGGCATCATAGACAATACCGACCTGGTGTGTAGCGGCGATGTTAAACAAACGTCTTGCGACGACCACACCCCGATGCATGATTAAATCACTTCTGATTATCAACGGGGGATATGTGAACCCAATAGTCACGGAGATTGCGTCTGTAGATATAGATACACTCCTTAGTCCTCGCACCAGACAGACAGCATATGTACACATGGATAGTTGCGCGACTACAATCTGCAGTACACAGTAGGTACACCAACCCCATGTTGTTGTACAGTCCAGGAATGTAACGATGAGCCGGCGCGCGGACGTTCTTATAAGAGCATCTCCACCTCGCAACGGTAAACGCACTTTTCCGGCATTTTGCCGTGGGTTTTACCGGAAAATCGGAAACAGTAGGTCCCACCGCGGACACGGTATCGGCATAATTATCCCGGGCAACGGCAAACTCGTTTTTTGCAATTGGTAGGTGCTGTTGCGTGAGCAGAATCATGGCAATGGCAACTCAGCTAACAAAGACCAGGCCACTACGAGGAACCAATTTCGACGAAGATGAAGTCGATCAACTGTGCAGGTCCTGGCTGCATGTATCTCAAGATTCACGAACGGGAACAGGGCAGAAGTCGGACGTTTTTTGGGAGGCGATTGCTGTTAATTTCAATTCTTGCCGCCCGGAATCGACAGAGACTAGAACCAAACGGTCGCTGGAGACTGCTGACCCAGGATCATTACAAACTGGGCAATGGTGTCATCCTCCATTTCGTCTTGCCAGATT
>OUQQ01000523.1:0-14828 GCA_900404475.1 Spongospora subterranea | reverse complement strand
CATGGTCATCCCCATCGTCAGAAATATAATCAGATTCTACAGGTCCATTACAAAGCAAGCCAATGCCACGCGGGAACTAAGGAATATTGGTTCAAGAAGAGAATCGGCGTACGAGATTTGGAAATCTAACCTTAGCACAGTTACTTGCATGTCGATCCAGACCTTGTTTCGAATATGCAAACCTTTTTCCGCAATAAATGCATTCGGCTTGATCACACTTGAGATCGCCGGTTTTGAGGAACTTTTTGAAATGGACATGGATCGCAGCCTGAGGCCTTCCTCGTTTGTTTGAGCTACTCATGGAACGAGCTTCTATGTGCACAAACGTCGAACGAAACGAGAGCCCGAAGTTTGCTGCGCGGATCCACGGTTTTGGGACTTTTTTCGATTAAAAAATCCAATAAATCTGAAGGCATTTTAAAATGCGTAAAATATTTTATAAAATATCCGCATCACTAGTCAGGGCGCATCCCTCCCGCCGTGACGACAGATCGTCATTACCAATCAAATGGGTCATGATCACAACCGCAATGATGCAGAAAGCAGTATCAGTGACCACATCGTCGACAATGGACAAACCGGCATCCATTTGCGAATAGCCAGGTTAGCGTCCCGAATAGAGAGGATGAAGCGTCTACGGGCTGTGCAATCCAAGGTGGAGAGCATGATGAAATCCCATCCCGATATCGATGAGGCATGCCGATTATGTTAGAGCCGATGACAATCGCCGCTCAAACACTCTGGACGAAATGACCATCTGTAGATGATCGGATTACTCCGACTTTAATCAATCATGGCGACTCGTTTGCTCTATGGGATATCCTAATCGAGAGTCTTCCACGAGTTAGGAATTTGACCACTCTTTTTGAGCATTTTGATTCCGTTCGCGGTGTGACACGATATCCACCATAATCCGTCGCTAATGTCGTTTACCAGGTGTACTGGACCAAGACCCAGATTATATGCATTCCGCCAAACTCCATCGCCGCATTAATGACATGATCGTGGCCATGACAAGCCGAGCTGAACGCGCCGATCAATTGCGCTATCATCTTGAGGCGCTAGCTGCGTCCTATCACGCTCAGGTCAACCATTATATCTTAATGACGAAAACTTGTTGGAATCACATTTTTCAGGTTCACAAATGTTCAATCCGTCTTCATCGTCTCGATTTTCGTCTACAACAACTAGAGGGTGTTGAAACCTCAGCAATAAAATAATGTCATTTCACCGTTGATCAAGTTCTGCATTTTTGGCCATCTCCCCTTTTACGGTTTGATTCTTGAGTGATGTTTGACGTACAATGTTTGCAATATAAGAGAGATGGCGTTGTCGCGTGCCATCCCAAATTCGCTCTGGTTCAGAGTGAAGGCGGTCTTCGAGGATATCGCATGGAGGGTGTCCTTGAGAAGCTCACCAACAACAAGCTCGGCCTGAACTACTATCAACGGCGCCATTTTCGATTGGAATGGGGCAAGCTTAAGTACTATAATCGGCCAGAGGACGATGTTGAGAAAGGGTCAATTGACCTTTGCGAAATGCATGGAGCGTATCTATCTGATGATGACGCGCAAAGGAAAACCATTGTCCTCTTATTTGGAAACCGGAGCGTGTTTTTACTGGCTCCAGATCCAGAGGAAGCTCAAGCATGGGTCTATAATCTACGATGTTATACCAAAAGGACCGATATAAATGAGCCAGTTGCTATGCCACGTCATGTCGTTCTTTCACTGCTGGACCTAATCGCATCCTGTAAAGCAAACGGTGGTGCTCAACAAGAAGGGTAAACGCCATCAACCATCTCGATAATGAACGTTCATAACCCCCGGTGTATTAGGCTATTTCGGATTCCTGGTCGATCCCAACAGATCAAATCGATATGTCGATCCGTCTATTTGAACCGGCCGAATCTATTGACGGCTCAGGAATCACGAGATGTGGAGTCAACTGGAGGGGCGATCAAGCGCCTTTTATGGTGTCTTCCAGCGCCGTTATTCACACACGAACGCCTGCAGGCGATGCTTCAGGCCGATACTGCCTCCAAAGTCCACGATCTTGTCATGTCGATGCCGCTCGAGAATCGCGCCATCATGCACTCTCTGTTCGGGCTATTATCAGAGGTTTGTATCAATCAGGCCAGTACGAAGATGACGGCACTATCACTGGCAATGTGTTTCTCTCCTTGCCTATCAGGGGCGGAAACAGGCGCCATCTACGATATGAAGCAAATCTTCACTATATTGACCACAAAATATAATGAAGTGTTTGACGGAATCCCAGTCGAACTCGATCAACGTCGACATTCACATCGGAACAATTCCATATCAATTGTTGACTGTGTCAGTAAGACGTCGTCAGCACGAGCAATAACTGCCGTCTTGGCTGAGAACGGAGGCGACATTCAGAAAACGCTAAAACGTACCTCCAGGCACGCTCAAAAAGTGTGGGAAACGATCCGTCCTCGCGTTCAATCATCACAGTCAACTTCAAAAACGCAAAGGCCTTCGGTTCCGATGTTCACAGAAACCGAAGAGGAATCAGCACCATCAACGTTCATGTCGACGTTGTTCACAACGGCGAGTAGGGGAAGTATTCAGTCAATACAGCGCGCCGAGCCAGTACAGAAAACAGCACCCGTTTATGTCAGCAAGAGCATGGCTGGTGGGATGTCATCAGGAGTCAATCGTACCAACGTTCAACGACAGAATAGTCCACCGGATGAGCCAATGGAACCGGAACCGATTCCTCCCCGGATACAGAAACAGCTCGACCATCTCCGGAATCGGGTACAGGAGCTTGAGGAACGCTGCGCTTACTGGAGAAATAAATTCGAAGCCAGCGAATCAGCGAGGAACGAGACGTTTCCCACAGAAACCGCTCCTTTACCGACCACTGAGAAGCGCCCACCACCTATGGTAAAATCGTCATCGCTCCGCTTCAAACAGCCAACTGAAGGAATGGGTCTACCCTCTGTCGCTAACAGCGCCAAGTTGACGTTGGCTATAAATCTGCCGCCAGCTGCACCAATAATTAGGCCAACAGACAACATCCAAAAGAACGGCCCATCGATGTCTCAATTGTCGAGATCGATGAACGCGATGACGTTGCAGAGTAGAGTACAAGGGACAACACTCACCCAAAGGGATTCGATCGAGCAGGATGAGCTTTCCAGCGAACCAGAACCCGACGACGGAAATTCAAAATACGAAACGGCGTATCCCGAATTAACGGTCCGTTCTATTAGCGGAAAAGGCGACGAAGACAGCGAGGAAATCAGCGAACTAAGCGATGATGGCGATAGTTCAGCGATACTGCCAGAGATAACATCATAATATAGACATAGTTTCAGGTATTGGCGTGAAATGGGGTTGTTATTTTGACTGCGATGGGGTTGGTGAAGGGGCAGATCGTTCGCTGGCGTCTTCGTCAACTACTTGGGGTTCGGGTGTCCCTTTAGGTACATCCCAGGGTGTCCATTCGACCATCTTTGGAATCAAAGATAGCTCGGCACGAGCTTGTTCGATTAGTTCTTCGACCTGACCGTCATCGATCCGATCTTCGATAGCTTTGCAATCCGTTAGTTCTTCACATGCTTTGAGTCGAAATTTCGTGATTTGATCAACGCCAATACGATATCCAGCATGCTCTGGAACAACCTATTCCAGTGTTTGATGGTTAAACTATGATAAACATGAAAAGGAAGTACTTTGATCTCTTCGAGCGTCTTTTTGTATAGCCCAATCAAAACTTCACGAGCATCTGGGACAACATCAAGACCGCTTATGCCAGTCGACCATTTCGTGTTGATGCAGCGCAAGGTGAGACGGTTTCCGAATCGGAGCATCTTGCCAAAGGAGGTTGGGCAATGGCAACACAATAAACGGGGGTGATGGTGTCTCCAGTCGCACTCAGACTGTACACCCTCACAAGTATGTACACTGGGTGGCAAACTCTGTTTCCAGATACGGACCAACAACAGTTGCCCACCCAACGTGACACAAAAGAAAAACTAAGCTTGATAATATATTAAGATGTAGAGAGGGAACCGTCAACCTGCATGTTGTCATCCGAAGCCTGAAACAACGCCAACACCGTCTCCATTTTTTGTGCTTGCGTCAAGTCAGATCGCCGCAAAATGGCCAATAACCTGGGTTTCATTGCGGGGTGGTTCTGCATCAATTGCCGCAAAAGGAACTGGTTGTTGGCGTCGATTTCCAAGTCAGCAGAATCTACATTCTGGCTGACGATGGCCATGGTGGGAGTAGTAGACATTGAAGGGGGCTCGGCGGTAGACCCAGAATTACTCATTAAAACCGGGGAAGATGCCATCGGAGCAGACACTGATCGCGCAGCAGGCACCATCGAGGTCGGGACCATTTGCCCAGGTCGGAGGCCGGGGCTCATCAGCTGTTGGGGAGTCTGAATCGATGCCATCTTTTTCGACTCCAGAGTTCTGTCGCGCAGGGCTCGAAGTTCCACAATCTGCCGTGGACTTAAAGTCGAACCGACGTTGGAAGGAGGGATCATTAATCCTAAACTCTTGTCAGGAACAAAAGACATTGGCAAACAGTGGTAAAATTACTTTTATGCCCTGCCGTTAGAGCCAATGAATGCGAAGCATGTGCTCTGACAAGTGATTCCTTGAAAGCTTCAACCGGAAGACTGGCCAGAGGCGACCGCAACGCCTTCTTACATAACAAATTATGCTGGGTAATGCCTAAAAGCGCTTTAATAATCGACATGATCGATAAGCAGATAAGTTTGTTACCTCTGACTGCATTAGAAACAGTTTCAAACAGCGCCTCACTCGCTGCTTTATTCCTGACCTGACTCCTATGCCTCAACCAATCCAATGCTTGGCGATATCCGGTTTGCGGGTCGCATCCCGGGATTGGAGGAACTGAGAATCGTTAAACAATCATTGAATGGGATGCAAAAGTGTTCACGATTTGCAACCTGGTTCAGAAGACGCCTCTAACTTCTCCCATAATTTCTCCCCGACTTCTTTGCCCCGGCGTACCAAATGAGCGTACCTTTCAGCGCATTGTTTTGCGGTCCTAAGGCGGCCACAAACTATCAAATCGGAATCTGGAACTGATCATTAGCCATTGCGAGGTTCAGAAGCATGAAAACTTACCCAAAAAATTTGCAGCAATTACAAAGTTTGAGCCGAACAGCATAACAGCACAAACAACAAGCACATCCTAGATTTTGATCAGCCGAAGGAGTCGCCTAGGATCAAAATACGAACCTCTTCGTCAGAGAAAGGCACTGGATGAGCCATGGTGATCGGCTTGATCTGAAACGCGGCCACAAGACCAGCGGCCTGGGCTGCTTGCGCCGCAACCGAGACTGGTTCATTTGTGGTTCGCGGCTTCTTAGCGGCAGTTGAAGTCGGGGTTTGCTCTAACGCCTTTCTCTTGAACCCGGCTACATTTGAATACGAAATACGAACCTTGATTGATGTACTGTTTTCATCCGTAATTACGTTCGCCAACCGAATACCGCGACGACGAGCTTTTTTGGTCTTTTTCTTTCGCGATTGTGGTGTACGCACACGAAACATTCGGGAAAGGCTGTCCACCGATGCAAACAGACCCCACTGGCTAAAATCGTTGAGGTCGTCCTCACCAGTTGAAGACGGTATGAAAAGTTCATCCTAATCAAAAAGATTACAAAATAACTCCCAAAATAAAAAAAAATACCCTTTCTGGGATAGACGGAGGAGCAATAACGGAAGATTCAAGAAAGAGCTTGTGTTCATCAGCGAATCGGCGAACTTGCGCTTCGAAACACCCAGTTCTGGATTTTAGGTAATAAAGAACAGGCTCGGTTTCGAGGGAGCGAAGATGCCCTGATGCGATGACAACGCCACAGGGAAACAGGCTTGACTCCTGTACATCGTTACTACAAACTAGAATCACAGCTCAAGGAACGCAAACCTTAATATTAGCCGTGTGCTTGCGTTGTTTAGGCAACCGAGTTAACGCCAATCGAGAATTGGCAGGTACCTGACTCAAACACATTGGTCCATTACTAATCACCGCCATGCTTTCATCATCCACGCGGGTTGGTTCATTCGCAAGCTGATCGACAGCAGTGAGAGGTCGTTTCGCTGAAAAATCGTAACATGTTGAAGAAACCCATTTGGGATCACGCGCGATGTTTTGAAGGGCCCACAACTGCGCGCGAAAGTCACAATCAAAAAAATATCAAACATTATGGAATACCTCAAAGGGTCGAAGTCCCGAACCCAGCAACCAAGAGCGTTCCATGTCTGGTTGAGAAAGAAGAGCGAACATCTTTTGCTCGGGAAAAGCTTGCAATCGTTTTAGTAATAACTAAAGATAATGAGAACGAGAGAAAAAAATTCAAACAAAACTAACTTGGCCGAGATGGTTATCAACAGCAGTCTCTACGTGCGTCATAGCTGCGCTAACTTCGTGTTCCTGCCGCGTATTTCAGCAATAATTTTTGGTGAAAAACCACTTATACCGGAGGACATGCTGATAAGGGACGGGATTGCGAGCCAAGAAGAATATTCAACGGGTCAGTTGCTTCAAAAATTGGCTGTACAGCATATTAGCTGGAGTGAATGGATAAAGGTTAATTATCAACTTACTGAATGTCTGTTATTTGCAATAAACTCGTCAACAGTATCTTTGCAAATTAGCCTGATGATGCTGAAGCTGGAAGCCTTGGAGGCAGCAGAGAGCAAACATTCAACCTTCCAAACAGTCAGAAACCATCAGGAGACAATAGTAACATGTTTAGCCAACCTGAGACTGAACAACAGGATTCCAATCATGCTGAAACAGAATCGCCGAATCGAAGTTTTTTAAAAACATTGATGTATGCATTGATGGCGACCTCGTGGAGCAGAGCGTTACCGACGGAACAGATTTTGCTTTGACTTCGCAAAGCTCATTCGGGAGCTTATCCCTAGCCTAGACGTTGATAAACACAAACTCAGAATCGCCTGACCCAAAAGATTTCATAAAACGTAATTACATATGAATGTCTATGTTGACGTAAAAACGACTCCACAACATCGATTGTTTCGGAAGTCTGTGCAATGATGATCACACGACGACCATGTTGCAATAGATTCTTAAGGGAAACTCCCAATAGTTGCAACTTAGCAGTCGTAGAATAACGATGGAAACAGGAAGAAACCGGCGCAGGGAAAGTAGCCTGTCCCTACAGAATTCGTCAATCACAAGACTGCCAGAGTAATCGGTGACAGGTACGATGTCGTGCTTGAGGGCTATGCCATCTCCGAAAAAAGGTCTCGAGATGACTGGAGAAATGAACCTAGGGTAAATAGAAGAGAGGGATGCGGCCCCTTCAAACATTTCTGATATTGACAATGCGACGAAACATGGAACTGGTTTCACATCGATAACAGTATTAGAATGAAATTCTTCAGGAGTATATGGCATTCGCGCAAGATTAAGCGAGACAAAGCATGATCTCAATGCATTTTCGTAAAGGGGAGACGTTGACGGGAGTGTCCGGGTAGAAACAACATTCATTTTGACAGGTGATCCAATTGACTGGCGAGAGGGAGCGATTTGCACGTCAGCAATCGCAGTGATGAACTTCTTGGAAACGTAGGAAAATGGCTTATACTCGATAATGTTGGAAAACATTTTTGGAATATACGGAAAGACATCCAAATATACTGAATCCCGTTCAGGTAATGGATCCACAATATCTGGGTGAGCGCAGATCTACACAAATTGTGATCAGAAAAAGCGACTACTAACAGGGATAGATAAGTTTGCCTGGTGCAACTTCATCACAAGATGGAGGACATATCGCAGATCAAGCGAGTTCGCATCAGTTGGTAGCAATCGACTGCAAAGCTTACTCTGCCTTTGTGATTGTTCGCAGAAAAAGATCTCATCCGTTGATGAAGGAAGCTGCGCTGCAACTACCTTCATATCAGAAGCGATAAAAGCAATGTTGAATTGTGCACGAACCTTCAGCATCGGTTCTCCGCAAAACAAAAACTGAGAGAAAAGAATGAACGTTTTTAAATATATCCTGTCGTCCTGGGGTTGACACCCCGTTTTGTTGATCAGCCCAGCACTAATGGAGACCTTAGCAGGTCGCAACAGCGTATAACTCCTCTGTACCTTAAAGTCTTCAAGAGACTCAAACAGACCAGCTGCAATAAAACGCAATAACGATGACTCCAATAGAAGAGATGTCATTTTGGAATTTTCCTGATTGTGAACCGTCGCCAGAAGTAGACGATGAGAAGCGTCCAACGACAAAATCGGTACCCAATGACTGTCCGAAAAATCGGGAAACAGCTGGTCGGCAACGTCGATGATGATATAATCCCACAATCCGGAGCGGATGAACACATCCGTAGATGCTGTCTGAAATGTAGTCAAACAAACGCAGGCGGTTTCCAAATCAGCCCGCGTCGACTTGTGTTCAGCGTTACTGGACAACAACTGTTCTTAGAGTCCTACTACCCATAACAAAAATGAGTTTTTACCTTGAACTATACACTACGGTGGTGAAGGAAGGAAACCGAGTGTTGAACTCGTTGAGCCATCTGTCGATTGAAGCAGGAGACGCGATAATTAAGTGCCGACGGCCAGCCGTCAAAGGACGATTAGCCAGGAACGTTACGCTGACAACGTGCTTTCCTAGGCCTGAGACACGTTAGAAAAAACAAATGCGAAACGACAGAGTTCTTGCCCGGATCGTCAGCAAGCACAGCATTAAGGTCGGATACGCTGTAAAGCCAATCCAGAGCAACAACCTGGTAATCACGTAAAGAGGTGCCACAAGAGGATGAATATTTTGCGCTGGGGCACGACGCCTTGAGCAGCCCTTGGGGTTGGGACTTACGCGCTGCAACTACTTGCTTGAAAAAACTCCGTTTATCGACATTTTGCAACTTGGAAACTTCTAAAAAACCAATTTCAGAAAATTTTGAACGTAACTTGGAGATTCAACCTGGATAGTCACCGTAACAGATGACCCGATCATCGATGAAACTATTCCGAAGAGTCTGAGTAAAACAGCAGTCAAAAATACACATTTTAAAAATACAATAACGGCTAACCTTGTGTATAGCGCTTGAATCAATCACTAAATCATTAGTTACGGGAGACGAATACTTATCAGCCCTGGTGACGAAGCATTCTACAGGATAAGAATCCTCTTTTAACTTGTTTAAAAGGCTAATTTGCTTCCAGAAATTAGATACTGCAGCAGAAAGTGTACGAGCCACATTTCTGCGAGATGCGATTTCGGCAAACTCCACGGTCTTGCGGCGTAAAGTTCTCCTTTCCACATGTTTCTGAGCTTTGTAAGCTACATTGAGGGCACAAGTGCGCTTCCACACAAATTCTTGATCAAAATCAGACGCCATCCACTTCATTTCGTCTAGTAAACAATCCCAGTTGGTTCTCAACCTCGGGGGTTCCTTTGGAGCTGGCAACCGTTTCCCTGCATTCTTCTGAAAATTCAACAACTTCTCTTGGACTGCATTGCGCTGCTTTATCAGCTCCTCGAGATCGTCCGGGCTAGTTTGCCTCAAATAAGCTTGTTGCAGATTTGAATAGACCACTGGTTTAACAGCAGGTACAGCGGTTGTTTGTTGGTTATTCTGATCAGTCTTGGACACAGATGGTCCAGTAGAAGATGCATTTTGACTCGAGACCTGCGCTGCGTTCTCCCCAACATTTACGTCGGTGTTGACCGACAGCGATGATCCAACAATAGTTGTCGAAATATCCGTAGATATTTGAGGCGGACCCATCTCTGTAATTAATGAATTAAGTTCATGGTTCAATAATCCTCGCCTACACGCAAGGTGTTAGCGCAACCGGGAAAATATGATTTGGTTTCAAAAGACCTGATGCGAAGTTTCGCCAAAGCATTTCTTAATTGTGCAGCGGTGGCAATTCGAGACCGATCACCACCAAAATTTGATCCAGTTAGTCGCATTGTCACATCTGCAGGACGTCTATTTGGATCCATAAACAATATTGTGATGATCTAATGCAAAATAAGTAGCAAGATGAATATGCACTGTAGTACATACGGCTTTGGGCAATCGTCCTCTTTACACAATAAACTCGACGAATGACACCAGGACCGAGACGTAATCGGGTCTTAGTGTCCGTATATGTAATCGAGGGAGATTATAAAATAAGGTAGACCCAGCCAGCCTCGGGCGCGATGCCCGCCAAACCCGCCGTCTCTATCCTGGAGACAACTTCACAACCGATTGATTGCACTCCAACAAATGCGGCAATATTTGCGCGCAGTTTTGTATATCACTCTTCCTCGTTCAACGAGCGCACAGCGAAGCGTCATCGAAAACTGTCTCATCTTGGAACAAACAGTTTACAAAAACAAAAACTCTTTTTCTTATTGAACTGCAAGAAAGCCCCATAAATGATAAATTCATGTCTGTGAATCTTTGGGTAAATACTCACACTCAAGAAAGNTGATTGCACTCCAACAAATGCGGCAATATTTGCGCGCAGTTTTGTATATCACTCTTCCTCGTTCAACGAGCGCACAGCGAAGCGTCATCGAAAACTGTCTCATCTTGGAACAAACAGTTTACAAAAACAAAAACTCTTTTCTTATTGAACTGCAAGAAAGCCCCATAAATGATAAATTCATGTCTGTGAATCTTTGGGTAAATACTCACACTCAAGAAAGTTGCAACGTGACCGAATTTGGGGTTTTTGTTGATCAAGGCGCCTATAGCAATTGAACCTTCCAAGGCAGCATGTCGCCCAGAAATTTGAGTTTACACTCAAGCTTCTATGGTGAACATCGTAGACATTCTTTTCCCTGATAAACAAGAACAAAGCCGGACTGACCCCTGACATAAATACGAATCGAATAGAGAAGAGAAGTGTGGTTTCGACATTGTAGCTTTGGAGTTGGCGTTGCTCCCACTGTACACTGTACGAAAACTGTACTGTAGCACGAGGGGCATGTCACGGCGACATGTTGCAATTGGCCGAGACTGTTGGCAAAATGTAAACCCCATTATATCAGGTCCTCCACCCGTTCTTTTACCGTTAATTCCCTACAATTCTATAATATGGTAGTCTTAACAGAAAATCTGCTGCTATCAACATTAGTCCTGCAGACAACGTGAAGGTATTCTCTCTTCAACATTATACGCGGATTATTTGAAACCGTGGCGCTTTTGATTTCCAAAACGAATCGGACTATCCTTCAGGGAATGAGGTTGTGATTAAATAATTTGACGCAAAAAAACACACTCTCCTTTCGAAGTTAGCGTACAAATTTTGAAGTACAGTACCAACTCAGCATCATTATCTATAAAACCTCCAAACACAGAAAGTGGATTGCATCTGGTAGTTGCTTGACGATAACGGATTAGCTTTTTGACCGCTGCCTAACTGATTTTTACTCCCAAATTTATTCATAACAATAAAGCAACAGTATTTGCAGAATAGCGAACTATCAAGTTGTGCCGTACGTCGCCTAGGTAGTCAAACTCTCTTACACTAACAGGTATTGCAAATAATAATGTCGTTATTGAAACAACTCAGCCGAAATCAATGAAAAGTTTCGGCAGCGTTGTATAGATACCGATTATGTGGGAAACCTGAACCATTACTTTTTGAAGGTGAAAAGGTCAACCAGGTCATAAATCAGAACTGGAAAGAATATTTGACGAAGTGTTTGCTCAGGCTTTCGTCAGTCGATCTTTCTACCTTACAAAAAACTGGCGAATAACAATGATACCAAGCGAGCGACAAGATCACGACCTACACAGATAACTACATGATGATTGGATTTGTGAGCGGATTGGGTGCGGAGTTTGACCTATTTCACCCTAACGAGGTTGACGTGAAGGCGCTAGAGAAAAGCATGACGTCGTCCTCATCAAATATGGCGATAGACAGTGGCCGGCCCAAGACAGTCCCTCAAGGGCAGATGGAGGAACCGTGGCTCGAGAAATACAGGCCTCGAGTCTTGGATGATGTTGTCGGCAATGAACCCACCGTTAATCGACTGAAGGTGCGGAATTGCGATCCTATCTCATTTATTGCTTAATGGAGTTTCTCGGTAGATTATCGCCAAGGATGGCAATGTTCCAAATATCATGATTGCAGGGCCTCCTGGAACTGGAAAAACTACAAGCATTATGTGCTTGGCGCGAGAGTTACTAGGAACAAATCTCAAATCCGCAGTTCTTGAACTAAACGCATCCGATGACCGGTTTGTTCAATAACTCATCTTTGAAAATATCCCAATCGTTGAATATGGTATTAGCGGTATCGATGTGGTTCGCAATACTATCAAGCAGTTTGCTCAGCAGCGAGTTGCCGGTCTCCCTCCTAATCGCCACAAAATCGTCATCCTTGATGAAGCAGATAGTATGACGACGGGTGCACAGCAAGCCCTTAGGCGCACAATGGAATTGTATTCAGACACCACCCGATTTGCCCTTGCCTGTAATATATCCAGCAAAATTATTGAGCCTATCCAAAGTGTGAAAAAAGTTTGGGTTTTGGTATCGGCTTTTGCGTCTAACCCTGCCCTAGGTCGTTGCGCTATTCTTCGATATACGCGCCTTTCTGATGAGGAGGTGTTGTCGAGATTGTTAGATGTTCTGAAGAAGGAAGGCATAACGACGTATACTCCAGATGGGCTAGAAGCGATCCTCTTCACCGCCGAAGGTGATATGCGCAACGCGCTCAACAACTTGCAATCGACCCACGCTGGATTCGGCATGATCAACGCTGAGAATGTGTTCAAAGTCTGTGATCAGCCACATCCAAAAGTATTGCAGTATTTATTATCACAATGTATACAAGGTGGTATTCGTGAGGCGTTATCCAGTCTACAAGGTTCTGTCATAATCAATTTCTCGTTAAATCAATTTTGACAGACTCTCTAGGGCTGTCCATGCAAGGATATGCGGCGATTGATATTGTCACGACCCTATTTCGGGTTGTGAAAACGGCCGACATGGACCCCGGAATGAAGTTAGCCTTCATCAGAGAAATCGGATTTTCCCATCTTCGTATCGCAAACGGTCTTGACACAATCGTGCAATTGAGTGGATTAGTCTCAAAGCTGACGCTTTTAGCATCAGGAAATAAACTTGAATAAACCTATACTTGTCTAACACCAGATGGATCAAACGAGGCATTCGAAACAATAGACGTGTTTAATTGGAATGAAATGGTGATTTTCTAATTTTGGCAATAAATAAAGCGCTGGTATTGGAGAAAATAGGATCCAGTCTCCTAGCTAGAGGAAGATTATGACCAGGACTTGATATAGATACGGTGGAGTCGGACAACGGCAGCATCGTGGCGCTCGGCTCCGTTTCCAACAACCATCTAACAATGTCCTCGTTTTGCGCGACGCAAAAACTAGAGTATTTCACATTATTTCAGATAAGAGTGAGATAGTGAAGCCACAAGCACTAGACAAACCTGCAAGTCGAGTAAATGAGAACACCGCCATGTCGAAGGAGGTGGAACCCCGATAATATCAATTGTCGCTGGAGCTGAGTGATCTCGGCAATTCTTTCCGGATTCAAAAATCGCTTCTCAAACATGTCCCAGCCATTGGCACAAAACTTAACGATATGCTATACAGAATCAGCGGAATTAATGCAAAACAACAGATATTGATTGCACATCGCGTTACTTTCAGGGACCCATCATGGGTGCATTCCGCATCGACAACTACAAAGTCGAATAAGGAACGTTCTGTCATTGCGAATCCGACTCCACTGGCACAGATCAAATCAAACTTGAAATCGGCCCGACCTGGCACTGAGCACATGGAGTACTTTTCGCGAAACTGCCGACAAGTTACGTTCAGACGAGATTGATTGATGTCAACGCCGACAACATGGCCGCGACGCCCAAGGCGATCACAGATCATAGAAAGTTTGGCCCCAGGTGCACAGCATAAATCCAATACCGAAACATCGTTAGCGGTCAAACTCTCGAGATCGAGGTTATCGACAGCAATGCCTGACACAGGCCTCAAAACAGGGATGGGTCGTATATTTTTTAAAACACTCACCTGACGCAAGATCAATACCATAAAATTGGCCACTGATATAAGAGTCCAATGTGGCGATCTTGACGTGCCCAGGAAGAGCGAAAAAATCGGACAGAACTGTGGGGACAATAACGCAGCCCAGCTGAGCGGCCAGTTGACAAAGGTCAATGACTTCAAATGGATTCAGTCGGATAAACCTAGGGACATCAGCATTAACTTGTCCTTGATAATGCTCATGGCATATTCCATTATTGCTCAAGAATTGTCTGAACGCCAGTGGCAATTCGGTTACGGCCATCTTGCCGTTACACTTTGACGCAAATTTACAGATCACGTTTCACGCCGCTTTTTGCGTTACGGACTTGAGATGAAAACGGGATAGTCTTTGTCGGAAGCCAAATTTGACTGCTGTTTCTTTATGGCTCCGCAATTCTCCATCATTGACGTCCATTAATAAGGCCTGTATCATGCCGATTCGCTGCAAATTTGTTAGATTCGTTCGAACATGGACTTCCGTTCTTCTGCCATTTCTAACGAACATTGAATGCATCTGTTTCAATTCTAGCGGATAATTTCAACAAAAATCGGTCATACTCAGTTTTGTGGGTGACTTTCATCATGAGGCGTAAGAATCGCCTATTTTCTACTATTTTTAAGTTTTTTTACTTTACGCAGGTCATGTGCCCTACTGCCCTATGACCTGCTAACTATGACTCAATACAACACACTCTTCATCAAGTTCACGTTTAGAACACTCGTTTTAGGTAGTTCTGTTTTAG
>OUQQ01000483.1:0-16225 GCA_900404475.1 Spongospora subterranea | reverse complement strand
ATAACAGTAGATTTCGGTTTGTCGCCAAACACATATTGCGAGGTCGCCAGCGGTTTCGATCTGTCGTGATACGGTCAAGATAATCGCTTAATGTTGCCCAATTCGGATCACGATGATCATCAGTATCGCGCATAAGACCACAAGTCTAAAACATCAGCAGTTTTACCACATTCTCAAATCAGACACCTCTTTCAAATCAACATCGCTATAATCTTTAGGTGGTAAAGCACAAACCATTGCTTGATTGACTCAACACGATGCGCTCGGAAACTTGGCCTGTTCTTCCATGTGCACGATGAGTAATTCTTGGTGAAATTGGTGGGAATATCATCTCACAATGATACGGTTCACAGTTTCGTTGTTTGAGGATGGGCATTCAACTTGATCAACCATCATCATTGCTGTGTCATACCTCGTTCACAATACGATGCCATCTGTGGTAACAATCCCTTTCTCCCTATCAATTCTATTCTTCAGTGTACTGGTTTTCTCTTGTGCCGCTGAATTTCGCTAATTTTAAATGGAGGTCTTATTGGTACTGGTAAACTTAGAGGATCAGATCAATTACTTTTTCCCAGCTCGAGTCTTTCAATCTGCCAGAAGAATAGTTCAATTTTATTTGGCATTAATCTTTTTTCAAGTTGAATAAACTCTGTCAGAATCCTTCATCACGTTCCACCAACGCATTTCATTGACCATTGCATTTGTGGCGCCAAACAATCCAGAGCTGTTCGGGAACGCGGAGCTGGTTGTGGGAACAAATCACTGGTACTAGGATTAGCCAGAATCTAGGATGAACAAGGGCGTATTAACTATCGCTGATAATGAGATCCGGAGACCTTAATGGTTCGGCATTAGAGTTGAACCTGGGTTAAATCGACAACACGTATAACTTCTATTTGCAAAATATCGACAGACCTTACAGTGGTCTTCAACATGCAAAACTGCATATGACGCTTTGGTTTGTTAAAATAACACCACAACAGCTTGACGTCGAGCGCAGCACCCTCTGGCCACACAGCCCGCCCTTGACGTCGAACCTGGCCTTTGTTGCCTCTTCGACGTAACTGGGGCTTACTCCGAGATGACGACGAGGATTGGCCCGCCCCCTCATCCGATTAATGTTTGATGAACGCTGTTAACTTTTTGCAGTCAGACACCTAAGGAGCCGCATCATACATTTATTCTAATATTGAGCACCATCTTGAAATAACTACAATTCTTTAGGTGATTCATCCAACGATGACGCCCCATCGCCCCTGGGCAGCACCAAGCGGCACTCCATTGCTTACTCAATCGAACAAGTCAGTCCCGAGTTCAAGATAATTACACCCAGCGATCCATCAGTCTGTGTAGTATTCCTGAAACTGATCATCCGTCCGAGCCATTGCCAGAATAAGGGACGGGTTGTCATCATCCGGATAGAAGCTCAGATTCCCGAATCTCGAGCGAGGCGTCGCGGTTGGCGTGGAAATCCTGGGTCCGAAACCTGCGATTGGGCGTCCTCGTTGTCGGACTGATGAACCACCTTCATGATTTAGTTGGTGCTTTAATTTTATTTGGGTGCAATCGATATTAGAAAAATTGACCATTCGGCTTCTAAGGTGTCTGGCTGCAGAAATTATCTGTGTTTATTACCATGAAGATGACCATACGCAATCGATGACATGGACGTGACGACGATCTCTCCCCGAGTAAGGTTGTAGCATGGTCGCAAAAAATTATACCTTATTTGGCAATCTGGTTTTCCCAATGGCGACACAATCGCATTATGTCTGTGGCACCAGGCGATGATGGTGTTGGAAGCAGCAACGCTTATTCGTCCAAGTTAACAACTTACAACCGAGACATTCACCAAGCAATTACAGCAGCCATCAACAGGCTCGTTGCTCCTATTGTTTTAACCAATCATGACTTTCTCAGCTCCATTCTGGTTTTCTCTACAGTATTCGTTCAGCTCCGGACCGTGTCCCGAAAAATGTCTCGGGACGCGTGAAACGAAAGAGGCCGAACTTTATTTTTGGATGAACAGGGGAGGACAATGGACATTGACATTTCCGGCGATAAAGTGAAATTCGGACATGGAGGACACAGTTGATGTAAATCAATGTGTCCAGGCGGACTGGGAACAGCGCGAGTTCATTGAGATGCTCAACGTGAACATGTCTCAGATCGTCTCCTTTCTCAACAAATTTGGTCAGCGAATTGGTAAATTCTCCCAATCCGATTTGACAGCGATTCAGACGCCTCCACGAGGGAGAAAATATCAAGGCTCAATGATCGGTTGCTGAGAATCGAGCTGAGTGTGGCGTACGTTTGCCTCTCGTTATTATTTGAGCAACATTGAAAAAGTTTTCAGGTGTCTGGACAAAATGGTGTCTCCAGAAACTCAGACAGCCAATCCCTAAGGTGGTTTTTTGCTTATTTTGCCGATATAAAAACTGTGCTTTCCCTAATATCATCTTGGGAGTTATTGTATTTTAGATCCAAAACTCGGCGACCAATCAGTGCCAGCGATGCCGATTTGTCCAGCATATCTAGCATTTGTTTTGTGCCGAATCGTCGCTCATTGTTAAGATATTGTGCGTGTTGGTTGTTTTGCATTATCCGCCGTATATTCGACGCAATAATCGAAATTCAGCCCGAAGCCGATGTTTAGAATGTTCGAGCAAAACTGACTCATCTTCGCTTCAAAACATGAAGCCAAATTTTCCTCCAGAAATCTGGTTTCCTGAAACAGACGGTCCCCGTCATTTATCCACACATTGGCATTAAGTCGGTTGTTCTTCTGCATCAAATATTTCGTAATTCCGGTTTTCAATCGGAATGGAATTCAGCACCAGGGTCTCTAGAAACTTTAGCTCAATGCAGGTTGAAACCATCAGCGAAAGGCCAGAGGGCCTGTTTTCAACCAACCGACAATTGGCATGGCTGGTTTAACTTGGCCCCTGGGATCCGCCGCCGCCGCGTGGGTCGAATATTGATCATTCAGCGCTGACCGTATTGATAATCGGCAAGAATCTGGGCAGATTTTTTTCAAACATTTAGGTTCATGCTACATTTGGGAGCTTTGTTTCATGGAAATTGGGTGGTATTGGGCGTTTTTTATCAAAGTGGGTTGCGTTTGAAGTTTAAAATAGACTGGATTCGGTGGCGGTCGCATCCTGTAATTGCGAATACATCCCAGCCAAATTAATCTCCAACGGATCGTCATTGGGACTCCCAACAGATCCGAACACGTCCTCATTGCGTATCACGACCGTTCCGTAGAACAGCTCATTTTGTAATCGACCGGCCGATTCCCGACGATATGCGAAGGCCAACATTTCTGGCAGATCCTGTATCATATCCAAATCCATCGGTTCGTCACCGAAATCTACGAATTCGCGTACTTCAACATGCCCATCACGATGGCGACGATACACTGCAGCCAAGCCAGTCAACCCTGGCTTCCTGCCATTTCTCTCGGTTGGACGGCGATAGAAGTTCAACGCTAAAACAACATGAACGTGCAAAAATGAGTCGAAATGTTTCAAGAAATGATCGTGAAGATGGGTGGGAGTCCGGTTTTGGATTTCGATTTCGAAGATAATCCGAGGGGTGTGATTGGAGTTATCAATTAGGTTGAGAACCGCATCAGGGCGAACAATCCGACCCAGTTCAATCAGATCGACTCCGACCAAAACCTCTAGACGAGAACGATGGCGGCCAGCGAAGTGCGCCAACTGCTGATACAGTTGTTTGACCAATCCACAATGGGCGGGCGTCTGGACTTTCACCACGAACAGATCACCGATTGTACTATCGTTCAATATCGGTCCGTTGAGAAATTCAGCCTCGGCAAAGACATGTTGTAAAGGATTATTAGCGTTGGTTTGGATCCAAGATCGAATATTGATGTCGCGCCCCACCAAGATTCGTACGTTGACTTGACCATCGCGTGTCCGCTGTAGGTATGTGGACTCGGCCAGAGAGATGGCCGTTAACGGGACAGGACGTGTCAGTGGGAGATCATCATCGGAGCTGGCCATCATCCCCTCCGGCATCAGTCGCAACCTGTTACAGGTCATGTTTGAGTAATTACGGTGAAACAAGTGCAGAGTTGCGGCAATATTATGCGTCCACGAGTCGTTGTGGAAGATCGGCGCCGACCGGCGGGCTGAGCTTATGTCTACTTTATGTAGATACGCACCGTTCTGATGATCACTGCTTTTCGACATCCAAAGAATCAATTTCTGCGACATTGGACGTGCGACAAATCAACAGCCGCGTCCAGAGATTCGGTCGCGACTCGAAATTATGGGAGTCGACGCGACCCGATCGGCCATGAAGCGAGGGGCCCAAACAAACTTCCAGAACCGGTATCCAGAATGGCAGAAGACGACTTCAATGTGTGTGCCGTTCCGTACTGATTGGAAGGAGATTTGTGCGCGATCACGATGTTCTGGACAAAACTGGTGTATAAAATCAACATCCAGAGATCAAAAAACTGAATTTCACGTGTCATAAATGTCCAGCATGAACGGATTTGGGATGGCGTTTGTCGTTCATATGAGTCGATTGTCTTTCGATTATAGAACTTGATTTGACCAATGGGACGTCTTCTTACGTAGGTCGTCGACATTTTGATGAATGATCTCGGACATGATTTTGAGAATACCACCAGATGATTGTGAATTTTTTCAATCGTTTTGCTCTATCGGATCCTCAGGAACAAGGTTGTCAAACCGAGACATTCGAGAATGACTTGAAGCTCGGTCATCCTTAACAACAGTGCGTCGACATGTTTCGCGGCAGATTGACGGAACTTGCCTCGGGAGAATGTGGTTGTTGTTTCCTTTGGGAATTCTTAGACACTTCAAAATCCGCTGCATTGATCGCGCTAACCTGAAGCCCGGTATGCGAAGCAATTCAGCATACTGCCTCGTATCAAACGAAGGGGTCTGAAAACTCACGACAGCGGTAAAACACAATCAGGTAATGTCCATCTCGTTAGGGAAAGTATTTTCCATCTTATCACGAAGGGCATCCTCCAGGGCTCCATGATCGGCCATTGAAGCAAATGCAAACAGTCATCCTGTGTAGCAACAGCGACGATGACATCATGGAAAGCACGATTCTGAGCCGCTCCAGTTGAACATCTGTATAAAGCAGTTCGCGTCATATTCTTCTAACGCTGACAAAGGCAGCCTTTCGAAACAACGATAAAAACTTGAAACCTCGCGTGAATAAAAAATTCGAATCATGGAGAATATTCACATATCGAGTGCGCCAATGAGGCGATGCATCGTCATTTCAAAAGATTTCCGAAATCTGGGTAAGTCAGTCAAGTTGATTGGCTTGTTTTTTTCGCTACAGTGGCAGATTTCGAATTGCTAGAAGAAGCTCCTGATCAATGTCAAAACTTGCTCCGTTAACAGATGATTCTTTCCTGCCTGGTGTTGAGTTTTGAATCAAGAAAAGCTGAATTAATTATTGTTGATCTTGGGCTGTCTTATCGCCAGCCGATTTTTGTCCAAATTAGAATCATTACTTGTAGTGGCTGAAGTTTCATGTTATGAGGAATTTCTAGTCTACATGTGGATTTGTGACAAATCCCGGTTGGAAGCGGTTTCAGCCAATATTTGTTCCTGACAACAAACAGGAGCGACGAGTACTTATACCTGGCAAAAGAGTGAACCATAACGCCCCATAGCTCAGAGGCCGTGCAAATAAAATGCAAAATCGAGGTTATCTAGGGGAAAATCGTGCTTTTTTCACAGAAATGTAAATCGAAACCCAAAAATCGACATTTCTCCACCTTTTACTTCAGTTGTTGTGCGAGTAAAATAAACTATTTTTTTTAAGATCCATAAAATAAAGATGTATAAAAAGTTAAAAATGGAAAGATTAATACTTACTTTTACTTTACTCGACGAATCATACCTAAACGTAAGAATATATATCATTTAGCTCTAACTTACTTCCCTTGCAAACGCGGTGGCAAAGGCGAGAGAACAAATTCGAGTCGTCGTAATTAGGACTATGGAGTCGATAGAAGAGTGTCGTTTATTGATCATGATGGATAAACGAGACTCGCCTGTACCATGGTCGCGCGCATCAAAACAGTATCCCTCTACAGTCAACTACCATACTGACGACTCGAGATTAGATACAGTAAATACATACCGGTACTGTAAACCAAGGGTTCAAGGGTGTATATAAAGATAGAGTGACAGTTAGTGTACCATGCAGATTAGTTACAGTAGGCAGTATTATGCGTTACTGCGCATAAATCGTCACCAGGAGGCCACGTCCAAATGTCGTGTCAGTACAGTTGGTTACGTTACTGATTTCATTCAGAGCTTTCTTCGTTTTTTTAACGGAAACCTCATTTCGACGCTGCCGATCGTCCGTGTTATGTCCTTCGATGGTCCAACCGTTTTGGATGAAGAACTTCATAGCCAAAATGGCTCCGACGAGGAAACATCCCGAAATCCAGGAGCCGAAATGACTTCTGAGGAGAGAGAACGATGGCTTCGGAGAGAATGTCATTGCGGGAAACGGTTTCGTCGAAGGTGCGGCCTGCGGGCCCACATGAAAGAGCACCTACTACCTCGTGTACGATGTCCGTTTTGCGACCGCATATTGACCAACGAGAAACGCTTCAAATCACATCTTCGGTATCATCATCCATATCTCCTTGAACCTGGTGCCAAACGGCAGTTCCACTGCGATCTATGTCCTGATAAATTCTGGTCTCTGTTGTTGTTAACAAAACATTTGAAAGCGGTATAGCGTCTGTCACTTATTCTTATTTTAAAAGCCATCACCTCAAATTTCTTTGTTCAGGTTCATGACGCATTACCAATATCGGAGCGGCCCAGACCACCACCACCTCCCCATATTTCATTATTGCATGAAGAGGCCTGGCCCCAGTTACATGCCTCCGAACTGCCTAAACATTCTGGGCCTCCACATTTATCGCCATACACTGACCTTGACTTTGGTGTTCACGGTGGGTTGCACTTTTCTTCAAGAAATGAAGGTCATTCGTGCAACTTTGTCCATGATCGTGGTAAGTTTTGCTTCAAAGTTCAGCTTCCGTTTTGAGGTTCTTGTTTTGTTGTTAAAGTAAACGATTGTCAAAACCTGGCATATTGTTTCTTCTTATCTATTTTGGTCGTGACTGTCTTGTAATTTCCCCGCGCCTTGTGATTTCTATTCTTATGGTCTTGTGTCCAGACAGGCGCCATTTCCAAATATCGATCCCCGTTCACCCTACGTTCACTAACGTGGAAATCGATCATCGCCTGCAGGATGAGCGCCTTCGTTGGCCCGTCGATATTGTCAATATCCCACCTATCCGGGCCTCCATCAAATCTCAATTCGAGTATCTCCACAAAAAGCTTCCCGGTCTGGTAAACTTATTCTTCACTGACTCCGACAACTCCTCATCGTCTTTAGCATATTCCACTACCGCTTCTTGGCGATTTACTGTTGGATGATATCTCCTTCCATCGCGACGAACGTCAGGAGTATCGGCGAGGCAGTGCCATTCGCGTTGTCTGCACCCAAATTGCATCAGTCTCACCAACATTGACACCTGCCGAATTCGTTGTATTTGCTACCGGACCCATGCTGGATTGCGTCAATGTCGCTCGTGTTTCACAAATCGAAACTATCAATTCTCTGGAAGAAAAGACCATAATTGCGCCGTTTCATGTACAGGTCAAGGCTCACTACTTTCATTTCTTTTTAAGATGCATTTATATGCTCCGCTTCTTTCTGTCATCATTTTCACCAACATGTGAGTTTTTTTTATAGTCATCGTTGGAGGTTTCATCCTCGATTATGGATATATCGGAACCATCGTCGGGCATCAAACGAGTCGATCGGTTGATGGTGATCTCGACTGAGTCCCACTCTCATATCATGGCGTTGCGTACCGAGGATTGCCTCGACCCTTTGCTCGAGGAGATCACCAAGCTCTCTCCTGGAGGCCGGCCGGTCAGAAAAATACGCGTTATTGAGTTCCATCATCTCTAACGTTAGTGGCAGTTCCCGGCTGTTACCAATCCTTCTATTTGGCATGAGTGTTCGCTGATCAGTGAGGACGGGAGGATGGTCCTGTACGATGCTTCTGCAGCGTCTACGACCTATGCGGCTCAGGTTGCTCCCAACGATTGTCTCTGGATGCGCCAGGCGTACTCGTCCCATCCTCGGGTCCTCAACGTGGCGACCTGGGGTGGTATACAACGTGTCGATGTTCGCTGTGCTTTCCGTAACGAACATGTAAACTCTGTTTTTTAAACGATGTCCTTTTGATTTTTGGTTCACGCCCCAGATTTCCGTTTCTGTTTCAGCGTAATCGAGGTCTTTCCCAATTCGAACTGCTCTTTAATTTTACTTCGATAAGTCTATTTCTTCTATACTGGATTTGCATTGGACGTTGCTCGTTGTCTGACCTGCGCCTGTAGCAAATTTCGCAAACGGAGCTGATCACGGGATTCAAGCGACATCCAACGCATCTGTTCAAGTTGGTGGTGGGCACATGGGGTCACGTGAGCATATATGATGAAAGATTTATGGCTCGTCCACTTCTCCAATGGGCCAGTCATCGATCTGCTGGTGCCCATCGAGAGTTTTTGTTCTATGAGAGTGCCTTTACTGGAGAAGGTCTGTCCCGTGCTTGATGCCATATTGCTGAATTATTGTTCAACTCGTTTCATTGTTTTTTCGCATTGCTATCATATATAGTGTCCTTCTGTGTTATGTTTCTGTTTGTGAGCGCGATCATAGTTTCGGTATTCTTCTGTAACGTACTTCTCCATCATGATGCTCTGATTGTTTACAGAGAGTGATACGCTACTAACATATTCGCATGACCAAGGAACGGTTGACGCGTATCGTTATAGAACCAGGGAGGAAGACGGCCTTGCTGTTGGTATTGCGCCATGTCAATCTCTAGATCCACTCCGAGATATCAATCTTGCCGGAGCCGCTATCGGTTTTTCGACCCTCAACGAATTCGCACTTTATCGGTTGTCTGGGAGAGGTATTGTTAGAATATCGAATGTTTTCAGTAGTGTTAACCGGTTAAGTCTACAGTTTGATTTTCATCGGGTTATTACTCTCTATACCTAATGCATGCATGCCGCCTTTCAGGGACTGTGTGGGCCAGTGAGTACTCATTAGCTCCCGACGGCGATGAAGATAGAGGTGCCGGAGGTGGTGCGGAACCATGTCCCTCGACTTGTGGAGAGAATCCTTCCCCGTCGCTGGCTAGATCGAATCTGAAGCACTACACCCTCGTGGACTTTAATCCGGCCTTGGAAGCTATTGCCAAAGATGAAGTCGATCATAGGTAAAAGATAGTTCATGATTTTACTCCTCCATTATCATATGCGGTTGGTTTCATCTCCTCATTCATAATTGTGCTTGTAATTTTATCGGTTCTGACTCCAGTAATTAGGCCAAATGAAACGCCAATCGCTTCAAATGCGGTTGTCGAGTTCATGTCGACGCATGAAAGTTCCATAGCGGAACAGCTCTCACAATGGTGGTGTTTATCTGAATTATATGCATTTCTTCGTCGAGAGCTCCACATGCCACCGGTTGGATCGTCTTTGGAGTTTTACGATGCTGTTCAAAGTGCTGCTGTCCTCATTCCCCTTACACTGCGTCGAGTTCCTGGTGTTAGCGTCAGTCCTCACTCGTTAATTCCAATACCATTGCTTCAGGGCGGGTGTTCCTGTACGCTTTCAGAGGACTGTATTCCTTCCGCTGAGTGTACGACCCCAAATGCTTGCATGTCTCTCGAGCGTAATGCCGTGTGCGCCAATGATCGTATGCTAACGCTGGATTTGTCCTCAACATGGCAACATGCGAAGGAAGCGCGTCTTTCGGCACAACAAAATGATAATGCAAGAAAGCAAGATTTCTCGAACGATATTGACACTATGATGGCTTTTCTAACAGCAGACAACGCTGATAATGCGGCCTCTATCATTGATGATCCAGTTGTCAATAACAATGAAAGTCGTATCGGAACGGAGACAATTTTGGCGTCGCTGGTCGAATCATGGAACGACTTATTACAAAACACATAATTATTGCAATTTTGAGATGTTCCCACAAACTGTCACTGAGGAGCTCTGAACCTCCTGTACTGATCACAATCGGCAACACCTTGTGGCAGTTCAAGCCCCGACGAACCGCAAAACGGGTCATTAAAAGGAGGAAGACTAATTAGCAATCTCGCAATTCCGCAACTGTAGAGACGCTCAGGCGTTGCACTGCCTTCTGGAATTTATCAGGCTATCCAGCATTTTTTCACGCAAGGAATACTGTACTTGTCAAGAATCTGCCGAATAAACTGGGCATCGGAAATAAAGATGGGAAAGTGGCTCCCATGAATTTGTGGCATTCCTCAAAACCTTTCCATTTGGTCAAAACTTCCCAGAATTTCGAATGGTTGTGTAACCGACATCTAATAGGGTTTCTATCTCGAATTCTTCAGTAACTTCCAGATTTGAACCACAATAGAAACGGAGCCTGCAGCAATGAACTTCCGAAGCAACCTTGGTTATCAAATTTTCAACTTGGAAAATATACTGTTATTGCGTCACAACACACATAATTTGGTGTGGCCCAACCCAGCAAGTTCACAATTTAGAACCTGTGTAGTGTGTAGTGTTAGCAACAGTCGCCTAATGCAAAATTGGGCAATAATACAACCCTGCAGCTTCTCTGCACAAATTCCGCTGGTGTTCGATGTCTTTGTGCATTTTGCATTCGATGATGCAGCGCGTCGACTACCAGTAAATCGGCCAGATCTTACAAAGAGAAGGGTTCTTCAGAAACTGTTTTCTAACCAAGTGCCAGATAGCATCAAGAGGGGAACTCGAATTCATGCCCGCGAATAACGTCATAGCGGCTGGACGATCCTTACGTTGATAATTATTGAAAACTGAAACGAATGAATGGAAGAAGAGAAGACCAATCCAAAAAAGGAAGCCTGAATTGAGGGCAGCGATCTCATAACTTGTAAGAAATGGGAATTAAGTGCTTCAACAACGTCATTGGACCAGGACACTATGAAAGAGTAAAATGGTGTTTGACATATAATGATAGACATATTTCCTCAATGACGTTGTTGAAAGAATGCGATCCTCGATCCGACACTCATAAGCAATTCGTCACCTAGGTAAATTAATCAAATAGAGGCTTCGCCACAAAAGCTGCAGTTTCCCCCGAACAAGGAAAGAAGTCTAGACAAGACGCCAGATTGTCTTTTATGACCAATATATTGCGAAATTCCTCAGACCTAGAATTTCCCATATGAATAAAATCTAATTAACTACTTCGTTGCATTGTGATGCATGAATGGCTTAGCCAAATAATCGAGGGATATGGGCCTTATTCACGGTAGCCAACATTCCATTCCTACGGAAGATGTTCTGATGGTGCGAGCTTCGAAACTTCTTCCGATACGAAAGAAATTTCAAATGCTCGCACCAATATATAATCTTCCGAAGGAATGGAATGGTGGCTATCATGAATAAAACCCAGATACCTAGAGATTACTTCTAAAACCTTTGGAGTTCACCTGAACAGATTTTAGTATTACTAGGCTTCCGGGTGGGCTACTTCGAAAGCGCGAATTTGGACATCAAAAAAATTCCAACCTTGAATCCGTTTTATGCGCAACGATATCGCTTCTAAGCTAAGCTCGATCTGTTGCAGACATCTGCAGCAGGATCAGGTCCTAAACATTGATCATCAGCAGCAACTTCTTTTTGACGTTTTGGAAGCATGACAATAAAACAAAAATACGATGGCGACGTCATGTAGCTTGGAAAAAGGCACAATGTAGTGTAAAACAGCTGGTGAAGAGAGAGCACAGACCAGGTGTCAAACACCAGAGACAGAATGTACGGCGAGGCACTAGCCACAAATTGGGCGTGAGATTGAAGTGGAGAGAGGTTGGCAAGCCATTGATCACTGTGGCGGTCGTTAAATGAGGAAGACCAAACACTTTCTCTGGTAATTTATCAGCGGAAGTTCCGAAACTGTATAGACGCTCAGGCGCTACACTGAAATTTTCTTCTTGTCCGCTGGCTCGATTGTCGATGGAGAACCAACTACCACCGAGGAGGCAAACTGCCTCTACTTCAAACACTTCAACGAAAACATCGATGAAAATCATTTCTCCACTGGGATGCTTCACGTAAAGACAGGGTTCATTAGTGGTGGGGCGAAAACCGAACTCCTCAAGGTCTTCCCATAAATTCCCACCATCACCTTTTTATTCCATAAATCGGCGTTCCTAGCTTGCACACGAGCTATGCTCTCATATGAGCTGTTCTGAATCAAATCTCGTCCTCGAACCATTGCTGGCTGTTACTATAGAGATCTTCATGTAGGTTTCCGAAAGGAATAGGACGGGAACGAGATGACCGGCGAGTATCTCATCGTAGTCGATCCCTTTCTGACAGTCCTCGGGACACATACCTTGCTATCTGCCTTACGATCGCTCCTGTCCTCAGATCAAAACATGATTGGCTGTATTTCGGGTGTCGACCTGGAGGGGCGGGTACGAGTTTTCAAGTGGTGTTTTCAATCAGTGCGTCATAGTTGTTTAGCATTGCCTTCCTCCAGAGAAGGTTCCCAAGTGCCTCCTTGGCGGTACCGTTGGTTCTCCATCGTTGCTAGCGAAAACATTATCACGATGAACGGAGGGCGTCAGCGACGTTAAAACCTTCTCAAACACGTGTCCGTTGTTGACCATGGAGGTGCTGCGATTGAGCGCAAATCGAAAAGGCGTTTGATTTGTTCGTCAAACAGAATCCCACCATTTTGATCCTGAAATCTCTAGAACGACAGGCCGTAAACCCATGAACAATTATTTACAGCCGCTATGAGCCCGTGATGCGAAAACAATTATTAGCATGTTATCGCCGCGACGAGTCAACAGATCCCAATGCTACCGCGTTGGATATAACGAACACAAACTGTATCGTATCGACCGTTGCCAGCGGACCACGTTACAATCCGAAACTTTAACATGTGTCGTTCAATCAAAACTAGATACATAATTTACTAACAAAACATATGGAGATCTTTGTGGGCGTTAATCATTCGCGAGGCCCTCAAACTGCCCACGATTCGCTCCAATGCTAGAGCGTCGTATCGCGAGAACAGCGTCAGCGATGTCTGCTGCGTATCCGGCTCAATGGCGTTCAAATAATCAGCGTAGAACGACGGCTCCTGTGGAGGGCTATAGAAAAACACTGTGTGCGCTCCGCGAATGCAATATCTACGAAAGAAATGGAACCGTTCTGTGCACAATAGAAATTTCTGTTCACCATGGAAGAATCGGGATCGACCTCTGGCAACGGTTCCTGAGCATTTTTTTTAACAAGGGTAGGGAAAACCATTGACATAGCCAAACCTTTCTTTGTATATTCCGAGCACAACGACGCTTTCACTTTTTGTGCTCTGAGAAGGTTGCGAACACGGACGTAATCGAAATACGATGGGATGAATAGCAAGACCTGTGTTGACTGGTTGGCTTTCAGCTGGGGTAAGATCTCCGTTGAGAACCATTTAAATCGAGCCTCAGATGCTTCGCTGGGTGAGTTTCCATGGTGAAATCGTTGAAAATGTTGTCGAATCGGGCGTATAACGTGTTCCAATACACCCTCGAATTTGTCGATTCGAGTTTTCACGGATCCGGATACGGATTTGAGCTGCTTGGAGGCCAGCGAGTTCAGCTCGGGAAAACTACAGATTCAGGGATCAAAACAAGAATGTCATTCTTCGAAAGCATTACCAATGCGATGAGAAGATCAAAGTTTGACGACGTAGTGCAGAGAGACCATCGAGATTCCAATTCCGCACACGAGAAAAATCGGTATGACTTGAATCCTAAAAACAGAAATGAGAAAGCAGCTGTGCATGTCAACGGTTTGATGTCGTCAAGAACGACATACATTAGGGATCCGGTTACAGCAAGAGAGTACGGTTGTAAGATGATCCCAATTCTGCATCGTAAACACGGACGCCTGATCGACAACCAATACCTCCAACGATGAAAGAAAATCGAAGTCACGTTCGTTTTTCGGATCACCTTCGGCGCCAACGACAGTGCGCAAGCCGATCGGCGATGCAATTATCAAATCAGCCTGGGTAGGTCATTCAACAAACCACTCAGGACGAAAAATAAAGGTGTTATACGGAATAGAAGTCAGCATAGAGCTTAATGGAGCGCGTTCCAAGCTTGATACCAATTCGAAAGTTGTCGTCAAAATTTCCTGACAACGGTCAGCTTTCCAGAAAATGTCGTGGCAAAAACACTCACCTTTGATCACGGATCGATACAATAGGGGCTTGGTATTATAACGTTTAACATCATCTGCGTCCAGTTCCGGAGGACCAAATTCTGCAACAAATCGGCTCTTGTTCAACACCTAGCGGGCGATTTTAGCAACGAAACCAAGACATAAATGCAAAAAACAAAACAAACCTGACGTGACACTCTGTTTGGCGCCACTTCGATAAGTCTGTTAATTAAGTCGAAAGCGTTGCTTCTGAACGGGCACAAGATTAAGGCTTTCGCTTGCGTGAACCCCTGGTCGCGAGCCTCGAAATCCGGGTCTTTACCCAGAGACGCATCGTTGAATGCAATCAATGAACGCGATCGCTGAAGATGTTGCAGAATATGAGTAATATAGAGATCCCTGAAATGGATTAGGGGTGCATCACGAAAAAATGTATGAAACAATCTACGTGATGGCGGGATCATCCCCCTGATTCCGCGATGTATGAACAAGGTCCTGATACCTTGAGACGACCGCCTGCAGTTGAGACCCGACAGTATCTGCAGGTAATCGCATAGTATTCCCTGGCCAACAGTCCTGAATAAACCAGAACAATCAAATGCTGCACGTGAAGAGGAATATATGATAAACAAAGAACGGGAAAATAATTGAGTACATATTCACAATCGAACGTACTTGAACTTGTTGGAAAGTGGGTTCGGTAGGAAAACATGGTGGATCGGTGGATGAGATGCCACGATAGCTAATCCGACAACCACTTGGACCGTTTACCATTTCTCGAAACGCGTTTGATGAGGAACATTCTGTGCAATGAGAACAACTGAACCGACACGTACAATTTGGAAAATGACTGGAATACGTACCAGGTACCGTCAACTGATCTTGCGTGAACTGTTGTCTGTAAAATTGGAGAATATCGTCGGGTCGTGTAACCCCTTCGTCCTCGTTTTCGTCGCAATCCGATAACTTCTCTTCAAAGTCTTCCTCGTTTCCTTCAACAAATTCGTCTGACTCGGCATCATCATATTCGTCTGATCCATTTCTGCCGTCAACAAAGACAGTTGCATTGCCGTCCCTTGAACCATCATCGTCTTCTTCCTTATCGCTATCGTCAACTTCGGCAACCTCAAACTCATCTCCATGCTGGCTGTTAAACAGCTCGACCTGTTCCTGAGTAAACGCCATTGTCTGAGCTTCTTCACCATCGTCTTCATCGCTGTCGTCAGACTGATCTTGACCCGATTCCTCCAACCGCCTGCGTTTCAGAATCGATGTATATTGTGGGGCGACATCCAATGACGCCACCAGCGTATCGAATGGATCAGCATCAGATGAGCTGTCGTCAACGGTTATTTTCTTGACCGTACTACGTCGATTCCGCTTGGAAATCTTGGCCATTATTCCTGTCCCCACAGCAGCTCGACAGAGAAACAATTTCGCAAGTCACAAATTCCGTCACGGACTTTTGTGTAAAATCGTCGAAATTTCAACTTGGTGCATTGCCACCGTATTGCCAAAGCCGAAGTGTGCGAATATGTTGGGCTTGTTTTGCCGACAGTACAATATGTTTCTTCTATGATTCGTGAATTTTACAAATTTTAGATCATCTAAGCATGTGTTTTTGTTTGGTAATAACCCGTATCTATCGGAAAGGCTTTCAGAGTGAGCATTGTCAATATTGATTGCTGGAAGAGTTGATTGCCTACACCGATTCCGGTATTTAGTGTGTATCACAGTAAATTAGCGTGGCCCTTTTTCACGGCCAATGTGTACACACTTTGGCACGCGATTTGGACAGTGGTCCCCTCTGCTCTCACATCGATGTCTTATTTTGCTGAAGACGTGCGGATTGTCAACGCAAACAAATCTTACACCCCGGGGTGCTCTATGGTCGTTATGGG
>OUQQ01000589.1:24971-35473 GCA_900404475.1 Spongospora subterranea | reverse complement strand
TAGACTGCATTTGAATTGTTTGTTAAATGCTACAGTTACCGCCGACCAGGCTTCTTTCTTGAAGATTGTGTCGGCGCGCTTGCCCATATCCGCCTGAGCCTGCAGCTGCGCGACTAGGAATTGGTCCTTGGTTGCATCCCATACGGCTCTGTGATGGTTCTCCGATGGCGTCATTGTTGTGTGGGGAAACCGTCTGGGGAACCGTCTGGGGAACGTCTGGGGAACGGCACAACTCTTTGAAACTGCGCAATTGAGTGTCTGGCAAACAGTCGCTCATTATGGCATAATGATGATCAAAATGACATAATGGACTATGGCGTTATGGAGAAACGGGCGAAATGACATAATGCAACTCCGTGGTTGCCAGGCGCACTCTAATTTTTCTCTAAAAAAGAGGAAACGCAGTTGGCTTAAGTTTTCAGGATCCAGCCAAGGGCACGGGACAGAAATCGGCGGATTTTCCGTCGGCTGTACAATATTTTCCGTCTTCAGTCGTGCGGTTGGGTTCCGAAACTGTAAAATACCGCTATTGCAGAGTTTACAGTTCTGCGGTGGAGATGCTCTAATAAGGTGTACTGTATTCTTACAAATGTTGAAGATTGTCATGGTTGACGGCTTGCAAATAGGCGGTGTCGTTGAAGGAAGATGTGGCCCATCTGGGAGGTGCAGTGGAGAAGCTCCATGAACTGCAGGTATATGAGATAGCATGAAGCCAGATTTCTGAACAAAAAAGGCCTCCTTGGCTGGAAGGATCAGCTGGAACGAACTGATCTTTGGACATATTGCATTCCGGACATTTCGCGACTTTATTTTTGAGAATGTCTTTGTTGAACTCTCGCAAACGGTCATCGTCATCGAGACCAAGGTATGTGTTGCCTTTGCATAGCTTACCACCATAACATGGGTCGTTTGCAATTGGAAACCCAAGATGCTGTAAATGAACTCGAATCTGATGTGTACGACCAGTTATCGGATAGCACAACACAACGCTGGTATTCCCATTGAAGTTCAACCTTCGGAAGGCTGTGCAGCATGGCTTGCCTGAAACCGGGCAAACTGCAAACGTTGAAAACTTTTGCGATGTGCAGACGATTGGATCATTAGATACAACCCATGAAGAATCGTCCACATCATTATCAATCTCAGCAAGACATGACGGGGTCGTTGGCTCCACGAACGAGTCATGTTCGGCATTAGTTTTTAAAGGGAACTCTCCGGATACCTATATCAATAAATCAGAATATTTTGATATTTAATACCGCCTATAATATGTACTCGCGCTAAATAAAATTTATTCACTTGTCGAGACTCGATTATGGAGCATATTGATCGTGCAGTTTCTGCATTTAGAGCCATTACAAGAACGCCAGATGTCAACCTATTAGCGGGTTAGAAATGATATTAATTCTGAGTGGGTTGGGGACCTGTCTAATCGATGAACTGGCATTGCGCCATCAATGTCAAGATTCCTGGCTAAAGAATACACAACGGAGTTGTACTGATAGCGGCCACATGGATGAACAGGAATAGAGGACGGCTTGTCGATTACAATCATGTCCAAACACTTATGGATAATGTGATCGGCGGTCAGCGTTCGAACAGGAGGTTCGTGCCTGTGAGCCATGTGTTCAAGACTATCCGCCGCTGAAAAGCAATATTCGGGCTGGAATGGTACACCATTGATCAGAAGGCGACCATCTGCAGCACCTTCAGCGAAATATTCTCGCGAGTATGCATTGAACTCCTCAGCCAAAACTTCAACGACACTGCGGCCAATCCAACGGTGTTTGCAATTGGCGAAGAACGATACGGCGTATGGAGCTACTCTGGATATTCCCCCGCAATCTAGAAATGTTGTACACTCAAATCCTGACCATTTTACAGCCGGCTGCAATTTGAGGCATTTCAAAGTTTGTTTCTTTTCGTGTCGCCATTCCGCCTTACGCCGACGTCTACTCTCTAGCCTTGACACAGGAGGGTTAATCTCGCCAGGTAATTCCATTTGACGGCAATCAGAAGGCACCGGACGGGACTACACTACCAAAGTAGAGCAAACTGTAGTCGCATTAACTGCGCACAGATTATTGCGCGAGCACAACAGACATTCTCCAACATCAACATTTCGCAGACTTCAAAAAACCCTTTTTATTGACGCTTTGAATCGGTCAGGATCAGTTACCAGTCCAAGTCTCATACTGGAAACAGACGTCTAACACTCTTTGAGTGAGGGATACTTTCCGGGCATCTTTACCTTGTTTTCGTCCTTGGGAGTATTGAAGCACAGCGAATTTACCGCTCCATCTCCAGTCTACAAACATATCGGATAGACGGCTTTCCAGTCCTGATTTCAACCCAACGCATGGGTCTGACTTGTTCGTCCGTAATGCAACTAAAGGCGGTCCTTGTGCAAGCTTTTCGCCGATAGCGAGCTGGAACGGTGTTGTAGCAGGAAATTTACAGTCATATACCAGTTTCCTGTAATTCAAGTCGCCTTTGAATATCAGCAACTGTGAACTTGATAGTTCTGAATATAGTCCAGGAGCCAAGTCAGGCAAGTGGCGATACGCCCAAAATGAACACCAGAAAGGATGGCTAGTAACAACCCAAGAACCATCTGAAATATAAGACCTCCATCGAGAAACAATGGTTTCGAAACAGTTAACATTATGCTGGGAAAGCTTGGCTGAACCTTCCAACAAGTCGAGTAACTCATGAAAGTCACTTGGCATTGTGTCCGAGACGAACCAAGGTATAGTTTTACAATGGAAAACAGTTTTACCAGCTAAACCCGTTCGATGAAGATAGTCTGCAAGCAAAAGGTCTCCAAAAAGTTCAAACCCTAAACAAGCAGGCGATGAATAATTTGTCATAGCTCAAGCGAACACAAGATACCGCTGTTGTCAAGGATAAAATCGATACGAACATTGCTACAGGTAGATATATATCGGCAAACATCTTCAAGGTCATTTGCGATTATATTAGATTCTCCTGACCCTTGTTTCATCTCCCCCATTTCTTTACTGGACATTCCAGCGAACATGCTGAGATCTGTGGCATTACCCCATAATGAAAGAAGAAACAATTCTCGTAACAGCTCAGGATGGAAGGAGCTAATAACTGCAACGGGACGAGAAACCAGATCCTTCATAGTATCTATAGAATTCAGAAGCGATTCTCTTTTTTGGACCAAAAACGGATCATAATTTTCATATCCCTTCGAACGCCGTAAAACATTATAAACGCGACGGTAAAGGTAGCACTCAGCAAATAGCCATGACGCTGAATAAAACGTTGCATGAGGAAAAAATTGAGCAATGGCCTTGTTCCATTGGTTCCAGTCAGGAATATTATCTGGTAAAAGTGCCTGCAAGCTGCGCTCGTGCTTTATATCATCTAGAATGCTTTTGATTCCTTCTACAGCATGCTGACTATCAGTGTCGGCGCCGTTCCGGTCTGATGATATACGCTCTGCTATTTGCGACAAGATGATCGGCCATCGCTGGTTTACGGTCGGGTTGGCAAACCCAACTGGATCGGCGCCACAATAGAATGGATAGGGAGGTGATTGCGGCGACATTGCTGAATTAGTCACGCAAGAAAAGCGATTGTGGCGCCGCAACCTCATCACAGACTTTCTCATTTGGAAAGCGCGTTAACGCCTGACGTGTATAGTGAAACACAATAATCAACTTTCACATAAACAGTTCAGTGTCTGGGGAGAACAAAACCTGATCTCGGAGATCGCATTGTTCCGTAAAAATCACAGGACATTTGTGTACTCTAGGTGAAGAATAGTACGGACAGAACTTCAGAGAGAAACGATCGACAACTTGGTCAGTGCTCCAAGAAGGTTAACCGGCTATTATGCCCAAACCAGAGCATCGCATCGTACATCGAAGGACCTCTGATCATACGGGACGGTTCGAAATTGAGAACATAGGAGCGTTTGTTGAGTATGCAATATGGAAGGATCACGACCGGGTGTTTCTGGAAATTCCGCACACGTTTACTCCTCCTCAATATCGTGGCCAAGGATTGGCTGGACTTGTGACAGAATATGCTTTCAAATATGCCATTGACCATGCCATGTTAATTATTCCAACCTGTACATGTAAGATGACATGGATACTGATTCTGGTAGGTTCTGATAGGTTTCAGACGTGTCAGGGTTATTTCTTGACCGGAATGTCCACCTGGCGCAATATGTCCATTTTCCAGGCATTGACAGCGAACTCAAACCTGCAAATCTGCCAGAATAACATATATATAACATTTGACTAATTGCCAGGTTTAAATATTGTGAACAAAAATGTACAAATCGATGATATCGCAGCAATGGTGGAAAATATTTTGATATCATGTAGACGTCGGTCAACCTTGGCTTGATGTGCTTCCATATCGTGCCGGTCATCTATAACACCGTCTCTAAGTACGACGGTTTCCAGCGATTTTTCTTTAGGTACGTCGGGAATCTGGTTTTGATGCTCAATCTGGGATTGAACAGCTATCAAAGGATGTTGGACAGTAATAACTGGAGCAGTCGCCACAGCTAATCGATCAAACGCAGACTCGATAGACTCAAGTCGTTTGTGTATCTTTTCTTGACGCGATGATGCAGATATGCTGGAACCAATCGCCCCTATCATGGCTCCGATAACAGTGGCCAAAACATTGAAATACTGGCGAAAACGGATTTAGCAAAAAAAAATTTAGACCATAACAGTTTTAAACCTTGCTCCTGTCAACATCGATAGTATTGGCGTATTCAAGCGCAGACAATAGTTTTTCGAATTGCTGCCTAGACGGGAAAATTCAATGTCCGAATCAGGAGAGATTAATGTAAATGCACCTCTCTTTTGACTGAGCTACAGTTATTTCAGCAATACAAGACTGCTCTTGTCGTAATAACATATGCTCTTCCTGAACGAGCTTTGGATAACGTAGATCGGTTCGCGGGAGGCAGTCTATTTGCTCTCGCAATGTTGATAGCTGCGATCTAACCGATTCCATAGATTTCTCAGCAGCTTCAATCGATCTGTTCGGTAGAAAGCACCTGTCAAATGCCGTCCACATCGCTCGGCAAGTACAATAGGTACCGCCTATAGTTGATCAGGCCAGATCTCGATTGCTGGATACTATTCTGAGCGGAATTTAGTCGGTTCATTCCGCTGACTTCACCATAAATCTGCATCATCCTCGATTTAGAAACTTGTTGCGCTAACGTCTTCCCGAGTGTCGCCAACTCTGATGCAATCGATGACAGCGCCATACCATTGGGCGTTAAAAACAAGGCGCTTAACAGAGTCCGTGATAAATGTAAATCAAGCGGTTCCATTCATGACATTTCTCGCCTCTTGGTAATTGTAGCCATACCCTGTCATATTCGCTATGTAAATTATATGGTAAAAAGCCACAATGGCGAAACTCAGGACAGAGACAAGGACGAGATACACAATTAATCAGACATATGTATTTAAATCATTTTGCTCTGGTCGCGGGCCTGTCCAATGGCTTCAAAAAAATCCATGGCGCAATCTTCTATCCATGATGGGGAGTTGCGGCAGAATCTTTCCAAAAAACCAACATGCCCGCCGCTTGGTACAATGTTCCTGAAAAGTCGGTCAGACGGGGATTGGCTCCAGAACGGAACTCTTACAGGATGATATTCGGATTGACTCGAAATACATCAACAGGGATGGATGCGGCCAAACAGACCGGATCATCTTCGGACTGAATGCAGAGCAATGGGCATTTGACCAACCCAACTTTATCATCTGTACTACAGGCAGCGTAATACTCCTCAACGCTCTCAAACTCACTTGTTGGAATGTTGACCAATTGGTCATACTCCCTCAACGTACGACAAAGGTAGACCTTGTCAACGTTAATGTCCGGATTCTCTCTGAAAACGTGTTCATGATTCCGAAACCAGAAAATCATCCGCTTGGCGAACGACCGATTCAGGATGTTTTTAGCAAAGGAGTAGGGCCTTTCCATATAAAGGGCGGTGTGGTCCATGTTAAAGTTTGTACTAACAGCAACAGCGCCATTGATTAAATTTGTATTTAATCGTTCCTCGGCGAGGAATCGGATCAAAATAGTTCCTCCCATCGAAAATGCTATTATGTATAATGGAGTCTCGGCATCCAAATATTCATTTCGCAAAAGATTGACAACCTGGAGAACAAAAGCTGAGTGATCGAATGCGTCAAGAAGTAATAATAAGTGAAGAGACCTCTCTCAGATCAGATGTACGGGCGGCGTTAAAGCTTACCGCTGTACCAAGCTGAGTACCACCGCATCCGCGATTGTTCATCAACTGTAATGAACGAGTTCAGAATGGAAAAACCATTGATCGAATATGTACTAACAGCACACTGAAAGCCTCGCCTTAATGCCTCCTTGACCATATGCTTATTGTAGGATGCCATACTATGACCAGTAATGCCTAATAACAGATATCAGAAACGAATGAAAATCAAACCAATCCCGACCATGTAATAACAGAAGTGTGTTCTTTTTTCGATCGAAATTCTCTGTTGAGAAGTCAACGGAAACACGAGCACCGCAAGTTAACAAAATTTCCCTCCTGTGAAATTTTGGAAGACCATCAACGTGTTCTCGAAAACCAGACGATGCCACAGAGTGAATAACTGGATTAGCCTAGAATAGCGATTGAAACTAATTATCATCAAAATATACATACAATTGTACAAACGCAAATGGCAGTTTATAATCCACCATCCTTGGACATAATGATATGATTCTTTCATTGAACTCGGATTTCACATAAACAAGGTTATGCTTCTTCAACCTGTTCTCTCAGCACCATAAGCTTTCACCAAAAAATTGCCATAAAACGATAAGTTCTGCCAACCTTTTAACATACCAAGAATATATGTACCATATACATATAATAGCAATCAACGGCAGCAAGAACGCCATTGCTGCCGACAGAAAGTGAGGTCAGCAACAGCCTGCTGGCGATTCGCCAACTGGTCGGTACGACCGATAAGGAGGCGTCCTTCGTCAGTGGTCCCGTTGGTCCGTTGTCCGTGATGATCCCGTGGACTTTGCCCAGCGGAACCCGATCGGATCGGGTCGGGTTGCTGTAGATTTTGAAGTCGAATTCGGGTCGCTGTAGATTTTGAAGTCGGGTTTGGGTCGGGTTCGGGTCGCTGTAGGTTTTGAAGTCGGGTTTGGGTCGGGTTCGGGTTGCGGTTTTGCAAAAACCGAATCAAACGCAGAATTGTGAATAAATCACGTTAATTGGTCATTTAAAATTAAGGAGCTAACAAGTTCAGAATTGCGGAGAAAGAAATATATTCTAACCGATTTGAACCGGTTTCAAACCAGGTCAAACCGGGTTAATTTCGAACCGGTTTGAACCGGGTTTCAATCGGTTGGGCAGTTTCTGTCAAACCGGTTTGAGCAGTTTGAAAAAAATTTCGCCGGTTTGAAACCGTTGACATGGGTTTCGGGTCGGACTTTTTTGACAGCGCACTTTTCTGATCAATACGTAGTGAGTGGTGCTTCCCCTAAATTTCTACCAAGAAACCCTGATCTGGAGTTCATTCCGATGGAATTTCTGCCAATCCTACTGAGGACTGCACGTAATTTTCAACCCCTAAAATCCTCGAGTTTGGATTAGTTTGTAGATCGCCATTAGGGATCAATGCAGCCAGGTACAATCGTAATAACTGGTCTGGTATATTAATGTACATGCTATACTGATAACAATCTTTATATGGGAATCATAGCTTCCAGGAGCGGGACCTTGAAAAATTAGCACCGTCGTTAGAGCGGGTTATATCATCACAAAGACAATCATTCATTGATACCTTCTCTGAGCCAGCTGTACAACCAACGACCACTATTAGAGGAATGAAGCCCCAATGGATAATGGTACGACCGACTTCAATCGCTTGATGCTTGACACGGTCGACCTTGGACCAGATATCATCCTTGGGCTCCGGCGCCCGAAGTCGTCCAGCGCTGAACATGGCCTATGATAGTTGAACTCGTCTGTCGTATTATCTGAGATGGAATATTAGTGATCGAGGACCATTGCTTGGTGAATCCGCGCTCACTTGTCGTGAAGGTGGACGATAACGGGTGTTGATTGACCTGATCCAACTATCAATATCAGTATATCCACCGTATTATGACGACTCTAGAGTATCGCCGGACAACCGGACTGACCGGACATTCGCAGTTTTACCACTGTTTGTACCCGCCCTTCACTCACAATTCGGGCTTTTGTGGTGGAAAGTGGAAACCCGGTTATTAGTTTGGAATATGGCGTGTTTTGTTGCCATTTTTTACAAGTCAGGGGGTAACCCGGGTGTTTAATAACCGACCATTCGAAATAGGTTCTTGTGTGGATTGTTACAAACATCCTATTCCCTAAGACCTCTGGTTCTCTCTAGATGGCAGGACCAAATAACGGTCGAGAACAATATCATAGAACAGGAAGTTAAGCACAAATCGACAGGCGAAACCAATCAGAGCACAACATCCGTTGGCGCACTCCGACACGGGATATCTCATCATCGGAATCCACAAATGGTGTATGAGGACATCCCGAGAACAGGAATAAGGGCCAGGGAAGGAGGAGAGACTCTTTGTGTGCTTGATATCATTGTGTGGTCTGATTGGTTATGTCTCAAGGAGGTTAATTTATAGAATGTTGTTTACATCGTTCGGTCACCACGAATGAACGATGCAGAAACACAACGGTACGTTAACGGCACCGTTGTTAACATTGCAGATATTGGATTCGGCTAGTTATTGTACCTGACTATCGGGCAATGATGGTGATTGACCACGCCCCGATAGCTCTCCAATGTGAATATGAAGGACCTCGCCATATCAGATCATGTTAAATCTCCTGTTTGTTGCCCGTAAAAGGCGAATATGCGAACAATATTAATCATCCTTTTGTTGAGTTGATACCCCGTTGAAGATATTTCCTTCAGTGCAATGGGCAGTCTCTGAAAGCAATTGCTGATAATGGAAAATGCACCATACTACAGTAGTCAAGTACACAATGACGTCTCCACGTTGATAACCAACATTAATTGCACATTTATAAATATGGGCGCCTACATTGCGCTTGATCATAATCAAAACTGATGCAAGTGGTTACGATGGAAACCGCAAACGGCATGTCCTGAAAAATCGCTGCGTTGGATCTTCAATGCTATGGCGTCATATTTGCTTCATAGGTTTCAAATTCCTTGCCTAACGACCGTTTCCCTTGTCGTGGCCTTTCGGGTTCATCATGAGCTGAAGCAGGAGGGAATATTGGCATGTCACCCTTTTCTGCCGGCAAAGGCTTTTCCTTGAAATAATCATGTTGTAAAGCCTGAGAGGTCAATTAGCACGATTGGGACCATTTATAACCCTGGCGATACCTTTGCTGCAGTAAGACGTTTCGACGGGTCGAATGTCAGCAACCCATTCAGCTGAGAAATCGTGATCAGGGGTTCACTTAGTTGTATCAGCAAATAAAAAGAATACCAGGTCTAGACCGAGCTCTGAAAGTTCATCGAACTCAGTGGTTAGATTGTTGAACGAATATTGCGGAAAGTGAACAGAGCTTGCATATGGGAGTTTGCTGAACAAGGTTGGATCTCTGATAGAAGTAGCGCCAAGCATAAATACCTAAATCCTGTCCAAATGTGCTCATTGGGAGCGCCAAGCATACGGCAAATGAGCAGGATTTGATCGAGTTCTGACTTCCCGGGAAATAGCGGCCGGTTTTGCAGCAATTCAGCAAAAATGCATCCAACGGCCCAGATATCTACCTAGGTGTTGAACAATCACGACATGCACTACAAGCAACAAGTGAAACCGACAAACCGCTGTATGATACATTGCTTCGCCCAGCAATAATTCTGGCGATCTATACCTAAGAAGCCATTGACTCCTTCAGCGAGCAAATCTTCGCGAAAACGTACCACAAAGTGACAACTTTTGGAGTATATGGTCGCAAGGGGTGCTCAAAATATCGGGCTAATCTGTGAGACACTCACGGTTTTGAGCTAAACGCAACAGGATGATTCATTACCCGAAATCGGCCAGCTTTAACTGTCCTTGCGGATTGATCAGAATGTCTACGAACGAGCGATATAACCGGATATACCAGCAGAGAAACACGGTTGTCTTACTTGACAATTTGATATCGCGGTGAATGATAAACTTGGAATGTAAATAGTCAACAGCTTGCAAAAGTTGAATCAGAATGCATTTGACTTCGGCTTCAGAGAAGGGCCGTGTCACAGAATCTAACAAATCTGCAAAGTCCCTAACAATGGTGATTGGTGTTACCCCCAACGATAATCTGGCGAAAACAAAAAAGACCTCACCTGATACAGTATTCGAATATCAGAAAAACGCTAAACATGACGAGTTAGAACCTGGGCCAATGATTTACGACACGAGTCATCTGCTTTTCACCTTCCGGTCTTGGGACCAACAGCGATATCCAGCAACTTCAC